>JABUQX010126716.1:0-12500 GCA_015478945.1 Trachelipus rathkii | reverse complement strand
GACCCCCTTCCTCTCGTGCACAGACCCCACTTTTTAATTTTTTGGGGCATTAAAAAACATATCAAACAATTTCACTCACTACTACGTATCTGATTTTGATGAAAATTGGTGTATAGGGTTATTTTACCTTGCAAAGCCAATGGTTCAAATAAAATTGTTCTGAGGCAAATACCTTTTGAGTTCTGGAGGCCAAAACATTTTTAGGGGGGTCTCATCCCTTTAACTTCCCAGGCCCATAATTACTTTAAGTATCAAAATAAATCAAACATATTATATATATTTGGAATCAGAAAGACTAGACGCATCTAGAGATGGTAATATTTTGATTCTTCAATGAACAGATAAAAAGTTTCAGCCCTCGCTTTAAAAATTTCCCCATTCCGTCCCACCCCTTGGAAGGTGAAATAATTTTTTTAAAAATAGAATTTAGTCTTTCATATTTTCAAATAAAGCAATATAAAGAATGGGTACTAGAAATATGATCTTTATTTTAACCAGTGCCTTTACAAGGTAAAATAACCCTGTTTACTAAATTTCATAAACATATGAGATTCATTGTTATAATATACATACATCCATACACATACACATACACACAAATAGGGCAAAATACAGGGCATTAAATATTTTCATGAATGGTAAATTAATTATTTAGTTAGTCCCTGAAGTTTTCACTTTTCAGTAGGATGAAGTTGGAGTCTAAAATTTTCCAGAGGGTGGAGTCGGAGTCTTACTCAGTAATTTTCCAGAGGGTGGAATCGGAGTCGGAGTCGAAGTCGGAGTCGGAAAATTTTGAACCGACTCAACAACCCTGCTAGCAACCACTGTGATGTGAGATTTCCAAGACATTTTTTTGTTTATGTTAAGGCCAAGAATATTTATAATATCAACAGGAGAAACGAATGAGCCATCGAAAGAGATAGTAAAGTTTGAAGGTGTCTTAGACAGGGAGATTTAGAAGTTGGGTTTTTAAAGATTTTATTTTCACCGGGATATTCTGTCTAGATCAGCGAGAATAGAATCGAAAAGATTAAGACTAGAGGCAATTCAAGAAGCAAAGATGGAGTAGATTTGAAATGTGTGAAGAATGTAAGGTCGAATTATCGGCACATGAATGGATAGAGTTAGATGAGCAGCTGAGATGATCATTGATGAAAAGCAGGAATATAGTAGGAGATAAGATAGAACCCTGAGGAACACTACTGTTGACATGGAATTAAGAGGAAGTCACCCCATTAAAAATAGCTGATATTGAGCCATTTGAAAGAAAGCTATACATAAGTTAGAATAAAGGAAAATAGTGACGCGTGCCATACCCAGTCATGGGTTAAATGCCTTAGATATGTTAACCGCCACCAAACCTGTCTCCCCATAGTCCCTAAGAGCGGAAAACCATAAAAGTGTTAGAGGGGAAAGTATATCTCCAATAGAAATCGAGCGCCGAAAGTCGTACTGGTGATCGGAAAGAAGATTCCAGATGATCTAAGAAGTTAGAGTTGTGAAGGATTTCAAAGATCTTAGATCGGATACAAGTGAGAGCTATTGGGCGATAGTTAGAAGGATCAGAGTGACTACCTTGGTTGGAACGATCCAGTATGTGAGTAGGTTCAGTGTTGTGCACATTGAAATCTCCTAAATAGAAGACCTCATTATTTAGATGAGAAGATATAAGTCTCGAGAGAAGCAGTAAGATAATAAAAATAGTGTGAAAATCTGTTCTATTAGGAGAAAAGTAGCAGAAACACAAGATTATTGTAGTAGAAGAAAGAAAGATTTTAAGCCTTAGAACATTAAAGTTAAGAGATTCGAGGGTTTCGAGACGTCTTACAGGAGTATTAATGTTTACATAGGCACATGTTTCACCCTTCGGACGGAAATTATAAAATAAGTCATAGTTGAATATGTTAAACGAGTTACAGAATGAATTCTTAAATAACCAAGAGGTAAGGGTTAGTGTTAAAGAGATGGTATTCCACGGATTCAGAGTTAGAATGTAAGACACGGATGTTGTTGGCAAAGTCTGTAGAAAACCACGCAAGCGCAAATCTGATATTTCAAATACACAATCACAACAAAAAAAACAAACAAACAGACAAACAAAAGGTGAAACCAGAGATAAAATTGTTCTAACACTCAAACCTAAATTTATAAGTTCAAGTCCTAAAATTAACTAAAAATCATAAATTTTAAACAATTTTAAAATAAATTCACACCTACATAGCCCTTCCTCACTCTAGTAAAGAGCATTAACTTCAATAAAAATGCAAATATAAAATAAGACACAAACTGTAGTAAAAATTGGTAAGAAAAAAAATCTGACCTTAATTGTGTAACCTACAAGAAAAGTAATAATAATAAAAAAAGTTAAAACACGGTAAAACGTTACTGTAAAATTAAAATGGCTTCTCTTTAGTATAATTTAACAAAAACAAAATAATGATTGAATTAAAAAATTAATCAAAAATTTAAAACAAAATTATTGAATCACACTAAAATTTTGCACCCAATGTCTGTTTTTACCAATGTATAAACAAAAAATTGGAAGCGGGTGTTCTTGTCTGAAAAACTAAAAAAAAGAATGTTTTTATCCCTACATTTTGCATCGTCTAATCCCTGATATAGTTATACTATTATATGTATCAGAGCTGGCGCGCTTTGCGCCACCCGAGTTGCGCCTCCACTGCGCCCTATTTGCGCCCCGTATGGCGCCACTGATCAATTTGTTAGACGCAAAGGCGCACCCCTGATGGCCCGGAACTTAATTTTTAAAAAGGCGATAAGGCAAAAGGCGCACAGCCGAATTCCTTCTGCCCGCCTATAGCAGCGCCTCCAAGATGAACAGGAACAAGAGCATTTTTTTTACCCTTAAAAGTTAGACACTTAGAAGCGTGGCAGGACTTGGCGAGTCCATGCTCTTAGCTAACACCACGTGGTAAAAACTTACGTATATATATAATTACGTATATACTATATTTACTTACATATATATACGTATAGTGCGCATCTATATTATATATATATATAAGTTATATATATTATATACTATATATATATTATATATATACTATATATATATAAATATATATATAGTATACCTATATAGATATATATATATATATATATATACGCTATATAGATACTATGATATATATATATACTATATAGTAGCTATATATTATATATATAGTTATATATATCATATAACTAGTTTCAACTTGTTTCTTAACTACAAATAACACGATTCTTCGGCAACTATTGGGCTCCGTTCGGTATGACCATCACTTCCTCTTTCATCACCTTTCTGTCAGGCGGCTCGTCGCTCGCCTTGACACCGCGCCTGGGAACAGACCGACACTTGTCGCACCACTCCAGACGGACTGTATGCTGACGGGCGGAGCGCTGACGACCGAGGTGAGCCGCTCTCGCGTCGCTGCCCGCTTTCGTAGACTTATTTCACGTCCTTTTCACTCTCGCTTTTAATTTACAAAACATGTAATTAAATGTTTTTTTCTTCCTTAGTAAAAGAAAATAAATGTAATATGTATCGCACTAAAGTGTTTATTTGCAAATAAAATTTAGCAAACAGCCCACCCCGGGCCGGCCGGCGCAAAAGTCGCTTCCGAGGCGCAAAAGCGCATAGGCGCAATGAGGCGCCTATGTATAAGGCGCTTGATGTGAACAAGTAAAACTATTAGGCGCATAAGGCGCTAGGCGCACCATGGGTTCCGGCGGCCATAGGCCGCCACCTCAAGAACAAATTATAAGCGGCGTTCCGCCCAGCTGCTGATATTATACTACTAGCACTTTATATACTTTACTTCATCTTGTATTATCATTATCACTATCGTAATCATTACTATCATTCTACTTACTGACTCGTCTATCTATGAGTATATATATATATTCGCGTTACTTTACTCGTTAGCTTCCTGATCACTACCCTGCGCGCGCGGTACTTACTTCACGGTAGCTCTCACTCTAGCTTAGCCGCTATCACCGCGCGCTGCGGTATTCTCATGTGTATACCTACGGTATCTTTCATTTACGCTCATAGTGATACTCGCGTTATATACTCCAGCCTCTATCTCAGCCTTATCTAGTGTTATGTCCTGTAGTTATACTCCCATATTCTTACTTTATTTAGATTGAGGAATGTCGATGGGAGCCCCTGCTTCAAATCAATAGTCGCATAAGATAGATCTCGAGTTGTGGCGGGTGCGATACTTTCTGTTTACCATTAGGTCTGTTTGTAAAATACCTAGTGTACGTATTCGTGCTCTCTCACTTCGACTCTCTTAGCGAAGGTTTTTGACTTTACCGTACCAAGACCTATTTAAAGCAAGCCATTTACGTTACTTTCCGTTTTAAGCTTGCTCGTTTCAGTGTTATGTCGATTGGGGCTTCACGCGTGTTCGGTTGAGGCTCTTCACGTGTCTTAGGTCTGGGTCTGCTCAGGCGTCCTGTCACGGTTCGCTATGGGTAGGTCTCTCTAGGCCTTTCACTCGTGTCATCGCTCTGCTTTCATTGTTACCTTGCCTAGCAACCGTTGTCGCTGTGGCTGACTCGTCTTCATTGCGCCCGCCCTTCTGGCCCGTGTCCTCCCTCACTACTCCTCCTCTCCCTAGACGTTCTGCCCAGCTCATGCTCTCTTTTGTCGCTCTGCTGCTTCTCTGTCAGCTTTACTTTGTCTCCCTTGACTCTTGAAGCTTCCCTTGTCTGCTGATGCGTTTACCCTTGAGCAGCTTCTCTGGCTAGAAGCTTTCTCTATTCAGACTTGAAGATGGACTTGTTACTATGCTAAGTATCCTCTTTATTATTTGCATCTTATTATTTCAGCATGTTTTAATAAACTCTCATGGGGCCTCTGATTGTTATCCTTTAAGCAAGTCTCTTAAGAGCATAACCTGTTGCTCATAGGTAGGTACGCGCAATCCATATTATGTCAAAAGTAAATCTTGAGATACAGGGTCGCACAGTGTGGTGTGTGCACCTCCATAATTTCCGCTTTTCTTACTCAGAAACGGTACATTCCCAGGGCATACTAGAGGCGCAGTAGCAAGACGAGGTTATTAAGGACCCAGAATTATGGATTAATGAGCGGCAACAAGATGAAGATGAGGTGACAAACAGTTACCAGTATGGGTTTAAGCTGAGAGAGAAATTGGAGAGGACCCTGAAAATAGCATTAAAAATATTAAAAAAAGGCCTAAAACCAAGATACAAGCATAGGGGATCAGTTGACCACGGTAGAAAGGGATGCTCGCCTGCCAAAATAGAGCACGCAATGGAAAATCCTGGTATAAAGAAAGCCACAAGAGTTGTGATGCTCCTGTCTCTGGGAGATATTGTGGTGTAGCGCCACCGCGAGAACGATATGAATAGAGCATTAACTTGTGACCTCGGTGTCAAGGTGGGAGAGCCAGACCCACAGTGAAACGACCAAAGGCTAAAGGAATACGTCCCGATGGTATCGAAGGATTGTACGAGAGAGCTTATTGAGATAGTGAAGATAAAAACGAGTAGACTAGAGTGGAAAGAATATATTAATAGAACGTAGAAATAGACTTAAAAGAGGAGATAATCACGCCAAACCTTTTAAAGATACGTAATAAAAGAAAGGGAAGTAATGAGGATAAGAACACCAGTACGTTTAAAACATTATAGTCGAGACGTACGTAAGAGTGTTAGTGATGAGTGAAAGGAGATTTTGATTAGAGATAGAGTGATTGAAGAAAGTAAGAAAGTAGATTTGGAAGGGTTACGTCGGAGCTATGGTGCTATAAGGGAGAAAACTGCGATACCTAAGGAGAAGAGAAGCGTCGATAAGAGGATATTGAAGAATAATGAGGAGCCTTTACGGAGAGTAAGATGTAAAGGAAAGCGATACGTATGATAGAGATAAGGTCGGAGATTAAATGAGAGAGATAGATTAAAAATGAGTTTAATAACAATTATGATTACAGAATATCTAAAACCGTATAGTGACAAAATAGTTAGAGATGGAGTAAGGCATTAGCGAATCAAAACGATTAAGAGTACAATGTGTAGACAGTCACAGACTGGATGAATTGAGTAACGTAGATGGGGAAACCAACGGCCCGAATCGATGTTTCCCAGAAACCCCTGAATGCACCCAAAGATGAAGTGAAGCGGAGGAATGTGAGTACTGGCTCGGAGGTGACTCGGTGGAGGGCATAGAATACATCATAGGGAGGTAGAAGGACTGAAATAAAAAAGTCGAGTGAGAGGGTCAGTGGAGATTGTTAAGAGATGGAAGAGGAAGGTGTATCAGGGGCCCGTCGGTAGAAATATCACAACGTGAATAAAGAGATTGGATGTCACGAACGACAGGGAATGGGTAGTGGTAAAAAAAAGATAATACCTGGAGGTGCGAAATACAGTGGTACATGCGCCCGACTCCGGAAATTTAAATCAGGTTACGCATTCGACCCCGAACCAATAAGGCCATGAAAGCCGGAAGCCCAGGTGGGGGTTGAGTGATGAGTGGTAAGGTGGCGTGGAACCAACAGAATAATTTGGGTGCGATCGGAGATGTTGCGAAAAACGCCAGCAGAAGGAATTAAACTACTCAGGAAAAAGCTCGAGAGTGTATAAAAATAAAAAGGACGGCCCATTTAGGTGACAAATACCGGTAGGAGGAAAACCGAGATATATTCCTGATTAAAAGAGCATGCTTGAACCGGGTGGGAAGTGCAGTAGTAGACAGCCAGTAGATGGGCACTAGCTGTAATACGATATGCTAAGAAGTTGCAGCGATGGATAAATGAGTTGGATACGGTGTTTGTAATGTGGTCTGGGTTCGGAAAGAAGACCGCGAGAACTGAAAAGGCGGCTTCAAGAGCTGATTAAGAATGGTGGACTGGGTACGTAAGGTAGAGTAGAAGAGAGAGGGATGGGAGCTCAGAAGTGCCAACCTGGCCAAGTGAGAGAGTACGGACTCAGATATACATGGAGGCATGGAAACAGAGAGAGATAGAGGGTATAAAGATATAGACAGTACTGAATACATGGGACGAGAAGGATACAGGTATAATCTGAAGGGAGTGAACAAAGAAACCTGCGGGATGAAAGGATAAGACGTATAGAGCGGACGTAGGAGTGTGCATAGGCCAGGAATGTTGGACAGTGCGGACGGCTCTAGGGCCGGTCAAGCAGGCATTGCACGTACAAAGAGGCACTCCATTGGGAAAGATTTCGATAATAGGGACCAGCAAAGCTATGACAGAAGGAGAAACTGTGAGTTGCGGATACGTGACAAACTATGGGAAGCATGGACGTGAGATGAAAGAATTCAGGATGAGCTGCAAGAGTAAGGCGGAGAAGAGCAGGACCGGGCCCATACCAAATAAAGGGATCGGGTTGGTGTAGGATCCAAGTTAGTTGCATGTGGAGGAGGGTGAGGAAAAGAATGAGAGGAGTTGACATGGCATGTGCTGATAGGGAAGTTATATAATCCAACCTGAGGAGAGCTACCAAAGCGAGAGATAGGCTCGCGGCGGTGGTACACAAAAGGTGACCGACGCTTCAGACGACAGACCGACACTCAAGATGCCGACAAACACAGTTAACAACGGCTCCGCGGATCGGTCGCCGAGGGCCCACCAATAAACCGCCGGTGCAGAGGAGGAGAAGCTTTAGGAGAGCACACTTGAGGAGACGTCGAAGAGTGGATTTGTGCCCCCGAAGCTCCACTAGTGATAAGAGCCCGGGCTTCCAAGTGCTATAGAGGTCGGTAGAGTGCGGGTGTTTGCGGTAACTCGCCGAATGACGGGATGAGACGGAAGTGGATGAATGTGGACATATAGGAAAGACAGTTACGGTGCCAGTGTGCCATGGTAGATTTATAAAGAGCAGGACGGTGAGTAGGAATCGTTCCAATGTAGCGATGATGAGACAGGGAGTAAAAGATATGAGTGGCGACAAGGAGTAGGAGAGAGCATCAGGCCCTACTCTCCCACGTGAAAAGAATATGGATATATGCCGGAGGAGTGTGGACGCCGACATCAGGCGATTATATCGGGAGGATTAATGAGAGGGTGGGTTACGAAAGTGAAGTATTGACCACTATCTATATGGGGGATGGAAGTGTGGAGAATTGTGACGATACTTGTACTAACGCCAGACGGAGATGCGACCCGAAGCGCTGTAGGAGGGAAAGAATTAGGTGAAAGGGCATAAAAGTGTGAGCGGTGAGGCTAAAATAGTGAATATACGTGAGTGAGGATTGTACTCAAAAAGGTAACGTATAGAGCTGTGAAGGTGGAGCGTAAGATTCATATCAGGGTAATGATAATAGGGTAAGTGAGGTAGTATTGATTGAATAGATAAGAAGTATAAAATGCGTGGAGAATAAATATGGAAAAGAATCACACAAAATAAAAAGTGTCCATTAATAAGACTACGTAATATTAGGGCATAGATTTGCAAATGGATAGAAAGGGAACGGTATATAATATATTATAAGAACGATATATATAATATAAGTGAACGGCACCGGCGATCGATGGGCGGGCCTCAATATAAGGTATAGCGAAAAGGACCAACAGGGATACATATCACCAAAAGAGCCTCAGACCTTATGAGGGTGTCCAGAACCGGGCACTGTTTTTTGCAAAGAAGTACAAGTTTAGATGGATAAAGAATCATCTCACAAGGGAGAAACTATGAAGAAACCCGGATACGAGCTTTGCATGAACCTGATTAAGCGCCCAACCCGATAGCCTGGATAACGAGGAGAGTGGGTAACGTGAGAAGGGACTTTAGATGAGTTTTTGTTTAAAAAGAAAAGGAAACACAGTTTTATTTGATGTGGGTGTATGTTATGTTATTATAATTGTTAGAGAATATGGAATTTGTAGGACTATTAATCGGAGAGTTCCACAGAAGAGAGCGGTCAGATATATTTATTTATTCGGAAACAAAACACAGTAGTATATTTATTTACATTAGGATATTTAATGATTTTAGTGAGAGATAATTTATTTGATGGAAAATATTTTAAAGAGTAAAATTAATATGCAAATTTTTAAGAGATTGGGTGCTCTGTGGGATTAAAAGATACCCAAGGTAGAAGAATTCACGCAACCTGAACAGAGTACCATAGAGTACTAAATGAAATAAGTTGATTAGATATAATTAGAAGTTAATTTGATTCTCACTGGGTAGTTATATATGAGACTTTTGTTGGTGAATTTCATCTAGGTTGGAGACATCTCTCTCGTCTGTGATTGATGAAATAGTATTAGGGAGATTCTGTGATTAATCAATTAAAATGCTACTAGCAGTGAAAATAGAAAAATGAAGATGTAGTATATATGAAAATTACACAGTTGGATGGAAGCTCGATTCTATAAGAGAAAAGTACGGAGACGCCCGCACAAGTTCCTACGCACGTAGTTAGGCTGATGTGGAAAAACAACCGACGCCCGACGCCCCAGGATCGATGGGAAGAAACAACCGACCCGACGCGAAGGGCGAGGGTACGCCTAGATCGAAAGCATTACGAGAGATAGAGGTATCCATACATCAAAAGGAAGAATAAGATTATGTGGAACAGTGGAGAATGAGAATTGAGACCATCATGAAAAGATAATAATTTACATGAAGGAAAGGCAGAAGTAAGAATATTAAAGCGGAATGGAAAAGAGGATGATGAGGAGCTCGAGGTGTGGTTGGATAGAGTAGAGAGCCGTGTATGTATTAAATGAGAGAGTACATTGAGCGTGTATGATATGCAAGCTGGAGAATCAGAATACAATGTATGAGTGATTAGAAGAATAATACAGATACGTATAGCGAGGAAGGGATTAGAAGAGATATAAGATGACCTACTCCGGATTAGTCCAGCGGTCCAAGAATCAACCTGTAACTTAGATAGAGATTTATAATTTCAGAAGACTTGTCGTGATATATTATTATGAACCTTTCGCTTAAACTTAAATTGTTAGGGATAGTCGATAAGTGTATGTGTGAGAGATTGTATATATATATATCATAGCTTCAACTTGATTTATTTTTATTTGTGATTGAATAAATAACGTAATGACCGGGATTGTCACGTATTATATTTTTAATGTGAGGCGAAGCAATATGTCTTTTGTGAATAGCTAATATAGCATAGAATAGATAATTTTGTTGTAGGTTAGTATAGGGAATTGGTTAGGTTTTGATAGGTTTAGGGAATTAGGTGATAGGTTATGGGGTCTGGATTAGGTTTTAGAGTGTTAAGGCGTTAGGTAGTGAATTAGAAGTAATAGTGATTAGGTTATGTAGAACAGCATCGAATGATTTCGAGGTGTTAAGGTTAGGATTAAGTTGTAGAGTTAGGTTAGCTTAAGGGATTGCATTGTAATGTTAGAGTCCTATAAGCCTGTAAAAAAAACAGCATTTAAAAACACCTCTACGACTTTGGAAAATAACCAAGTGGAAAAATACAAGTTTCAAACTAGAGGTTTCCAACTGGATGGTTGCCAGATTGGCTTCGATGAAGTTCTAGCGCAAAAGTACTGTCAGAAGAAGCTAGCTGTTTAAAAGCACACATACAGCTAGTTAACTTCAAGTCAATATGAGAACGAAAACATTAAAACTATTTGAAAAGAGTGCAAGTTTTTAATACGTTAGTAATTGGTAATTTACGTTTAACTTGTAATTTAATACGTTAGTAATTGGTAAATTACTGCGATTCAATTATCTATCAAATTGAGATTGTAGTTCATGTTTTCAGTATTTTCTAATAATAAACTCTTAAAAATGCCGTATGATAAACAGGTAAGGTTCATTTTAATATTTTTATACGCCCAATCGTTCATATATATATATATATATATATATAATAGATATAGTAATATTAATAATATAGTTGGTGTGAAGATAATATATATTAGAATATAATAATATATAATTAATTATAGTATAGTAAGAAGATTATATAAATAGATAATAGAGAGTAAAAAGTAGATATATATAGTAGATAGAGAATATGAGGATGAAGTGAGAGTAGTAATTGAATGTATGATATTATATGATATGAATAAGGGATAAATGATACGGCTATTAGGCCCGGGCAGTAGTGAATACGACATACTATATATATATGAGAGAGAAAGTTAAGATGATAGTAATAATAGTATATATATAGTAGATGGAAAATAGATAATGATGAAAGATAAAAGAATAAGATAAGTTCAAAATATATATATATATATATAAAGAAATAAATAATGCATATATAAGAATTTATAGATAATAGAGATGATTAGATAGATATATATATTATTATGATTAAAACTTGTTTCTTTAGCGGGAAGAAGGATTTCAGATTTATTTTGATATTGTATATATATGAATATAGTAATGAAGGGTAGATTCTGTATCATATATATTATATATATATAGATATATATAAAATATATATAAAAATACTAATAGAGATTATAGTATAATAGAGTATATATTATAGATATAGAATTAATTAATTATAGATATAAAGCTATATTTTATTCTCAATGGTAACATAAGAATACTTTCTTTGTAAAATATTATAAGATAATCATTATTAGAAATGGATAAGAGTAATATATATAATATGAGGGAAAATCACCTTTAGATCTACGCACGTAACACCAAACTTTATTGGAAATAACCGTAGACTTAAAAGCGCGATACAGTACGATCAGTGTGTCTGACTAGGACACTAGAGGAGTCGGTGGCAACCTATATTGTTAGTCGGAGAGAGTCAAAAAAAAATTACAATTTTACAAATTGTCCAAATTTTTTAAAGAGCCACAAAATTTTTCTTTGCCAACAATTTTGAATTTTTATCGTGAGCAGATTAAATTAAAAAGTAATTTTTTGTTTATATAAAAAAAAAAAAAACAATCTTATATTATTCATAAGAAAAAATATCTATTTTTTCGATATATATAAAGTGTGTTTTTTCACAACAAATTTGAAGATAATATATAGATATCGGCATAAGTACAAAAGAATAGCTTAGCATTAATATATTAATTGAAGTAAAAAAAAATAATAAAAACAAGAATTTATATTTGATTGATCTACTTACAACACTAACTTGTACTTTCAAATAGCAAACAATTGGAGACAAAGTACAAATTCAAGATAGGGAGATAGCGATGGCTTTGGCAGAATGAGCGTTTATTCAAGATAGAAATATATCAAATGACTTTAACTTGAAAACAAATTGAACTATAGGATAACTATATAAAAATAAATGAAAAACAAATATGCAAAACGAAGAATGATAACATATGCATTGAGCAATACAAAGTTCAATGGGAGCGTTGGCTTTCAATGGTTTAGGAAAGTTTGGATAAATTGAATTATGCTACATTAACTTGTTGTTTTAAGTTATCAAACACGATCTAAGTACTAGAAATGTAATATCAGACAGATATAACTTTACTTTTAAATTGTATATTGATCAATGCAAGAAGAAACGCTTGCCGCGACCGAATATA
>JABUQX010126715.1:45000-48314 GCA_015478945.1 Trachelipus rathkii | reverse complement strand
TATTGCTTCGTTCAGTTTCAGTTGGGTGTTTAACCGTTTCGCATTTATCGTGGCTGCTTTCGCGTTTTCATTAAACTTAAATAATATATATATATATATATATATATATATATATATATATATATATATATATATATATATATATATATATATATATATATATATATCAATAAAAGAGAATAAAATAATCTAACATTGATAGCAGTTGCAAAATATCAAAAAAAGCTGTAATTTTATTTATTTACAAAATATTTCATCTTTATCTCTTAACAGCAAAATGATTGATAACTTGCTCCGTCTATATTGTGTAGCTATGAATATGATGAACACTCATTAATGCCAGTTCTGTTAGTATGTTTTGAGGCTTTTCAAAATAGAGAAATATCTTTTTGGAGCGCGCGTTTTTGAGTGAGATACGTGCTAAAATCCTTAGCACAATCCGATTGTGACCGTACATATAAAATTTATTCGTAAAATTTTTAATAGATATCGATAGAATGAGTGACTTTACAAAGATTAGCAGTCCATATTTATGGCTCACGAACTTGTTCTGTAACTCCTTTTAAGAATCACCAATAAAAGAAATTGCAATTGCCCAATGTCTTTTCATTTAAAATTGATTCTCATTTGATCCATTCTCATTTCTTTATTAACAGAAATCAGAAGCTCTGCTTCTACTTCCAAATTGTTTGAAAATGTTTCATCGATGTTTCAATAAAAATGTTTCAAAACAAACATCACATATCCAATATATTTAAGAATAGTTGATATCACTAATTATGGAAACTACAATGTAGTACATAATGGAAGAGTGAAGGAGAATAAGGTTGAGGTCATAAATAATTTTATAACCAATTTACTTTTAAATTACAGATTTCAAAAGATCTGAGTTTTTTTGAAGAAGATTTAAAATCTTAATTCCATTCAAGCTTCTCTAAAGCTTCAACGAATGCTTTAAAAATTTCTCTGGATAGTAAGAATACATCGTAACTTTCCACCAACCTTGTTTCGCTAATTCGTCTGGGTAAATCTTTCCTATTTTATTCTATTAAAATAGTAGTCGGCCTTGGCAATCTACTATAGTACCTAGTTGCATTCGCTGTGGCATAAATTTTCTAATGTGTTGTACTTCACATGGATGTGAATAGCAATAAACATATAACGCCGCAGGATATCTTCGACAGCTTGAAGACCTATAAAACTTCTGCATCATCATATCGTTGTCGCCACTATTTATTTCATCGCTCGTAGTATTGCCTTCGCTAAAGATTCTACTATTATGCTTTCAACAGTCACTTAACCTAAGAAATCTTCACGGACCACAAATATTTCCTCATTTCTATTAATATATATACTCTTAATTTGCTTTGATTAACTATTATTTTTATTATTATTAAAAATTATAATTAAGAGACTTAAGCCATCCAAAAATTTTGATAACTTAAATAATTTCATGGGAGGTTGAACCCCCTGACCCCCGTCTACGGCCTTATATATATATATATATATATATATATATATATATATATATATATATATATATATATATATATATATATATATATATATATATATATATATATATATATATATATATATAAACTGCTACATTTCATATATATACTTTATATATATATATATATATATATATATATATATATATAAATATATATATTCGACAACTAAGTGATCAAAATACTTATTCTGAATGCTTATCTCAATTCGCCTAAGAAAATTTTCCAGATAAATATGTTTTATAAACCCTGTCCCTAATTACATAATGCGAATAACATGAAAAATGGGAAATGCTTGGCACACAAACGTTTTTCTACGATTTTCTTCGCTCTCTACCCCACGACTCGTGAGTGGTAGTAAAATTTTGCTTCAACATAATGATAAACCTATAAAATAATTATAAAAACGAAGCACGTGGCATGAAAAGTAGTTTTACATGTTGTAAATATGAAATTTGAAGATTTCATAATTTTTCAGGTTCATTTATCGAAGATTTATTTACCCTTTTCTTTCTTTTCATCTCATTTTAAACATTTCAAGTAAGTTTTATGAAAATCTGTAACTGAGATATTTTTAAATTATTTTCTCCATAGGCAAATGTTATAAAAAAAAAAGAAGAAATTTTGCGTCCATGTAAAATTTTGTTTTGTGGGTCTTCGAGGGCCTTCATTACGATTTTCTTCAATTTCAAAATATTTCTGACATTTTCACAGTTTCATTGAATTCGATAAATATTGAATTCATTCATAAGAACCTTTATATTTGTTTATTTAGTTAATTTAACTATTTTTCATATTTATTTTATTTCATACATTTTATTTTTATTTTTTTGCTCTTCAGAACTGAAAGTGATAATAGGTTGGATCGAAACGTCTTTATTAAATGTTAAACATGGTGCTATCCTTGTGTTTTATTCTACGTGTAAGGTTCTTTAGCATTAAGAAAATATATATATATATATATATATATATATATATATATATATATATATATATATATATATATATATATATATATATATATATATATACAATATATATATATATTTATATATATATATATATATATATATATATATATATATATATATATATATATATATATATATATATATATATATATATATATATATCATATATATATATCCTCTTGTGTGTATTTATATGTGCGATGTACATACTACGAAATCTGAAAGCATTAACTGTAAGATAACTTTTATTATGATATAAATTCAACAATGCCTTTTATTTTGCCCGTATACCCCAACTCAAACTACCACGATGAGTGTCTTAATCCTCCTATATAAATATGATGTAGTAGTTGTCACCAAGCGCCGTAGAACGCTATTAAAAGAGGGGTTTTAATCATTGTAGTGCGAAGACACCTACAAATAAAAGGGAGAAATTATAAACCCTAAAAATGTTTTCGGAGCCAAACTTTAATTATTTATAATATAAGGTTTATGCCTTCTACAAAATTAAGTTTTTAAAATTCTTCTTCTTATCTACACAAATAAACAACGCTGAAGATTGAGTGTCATATTATTTCTATTATAATTGATGAAAACACCGTCTTTTATCTTTCACGTTAGACTCTGTGTGTGTTATTGTAGTGTGTGTAGGGGGGTGTGTGTGATTTTTTATACCTGCCTCTCTCTGTCTCCTGATAACCATTATACTATCATTGTGCTACCTATACTGACGCGTTAGAATGTCTCCCTTCTCTCTCTCTCTCTCTCTCTCTCGCTCTCTCTCTCTCTCATCTCTCCTCTCTCTCTCCGCTACTGATTTGTATATTCG
>JABUQX010126715.1:0-37500 GCA_015478945.1 Trachelipus rathkii | reverse complement strand
GCTGGCTGGCTGGGAAGAGCTGAGCAGCCAGGCTGAGCTAGCAGCTATGCTGCTGGCTGGCTGCTACTGTTATTATATATACATATTATATTACACATTATATTACTATTATTATTATTACTGGTATTATTATTATTATATTGGTTATTTTATATTGTTATATTATTATTATTATTATTATTATTATTGGTTGGCTATTATTGGTTGTTAGTTATATATACCATACATATATTGATAATATACATATATATATTATTATTATATGGCTATATTATAATACATACAAGTTGGAGCTGGCTGGCTGGCTGGCTGGCTGGCTGGCTGGCTGGCTGGCTGGCTGGCTGGCTGGCTGGCTGGCTGGCTGGCCATATTATTGGCTATTATTGTTATTGAGTTGAAGAAGAAGATATATACATATGTTATACATATACATATATTATTATTATTATTATATATTATGTTATACATATATATATTATTATTATTATTATTATTATGTTATCTCTGCATATATATAGTTGATATATTATTATATTATGTTATTATATATATATATATATATATTATTATATATTATTATTATTATTGGAGCAGCATACATATATATAGTTATATATATATATATATATATTGTATATATAAATATATGTATATATATATATATATATATATATATATATATATATATATATATATATATATATATATATGTATATATATATATGCACGTTATCGTTCATGGAGAGAAACCTCGCCATCCTATTACTCTGGCTAATTCTCATTCACACTCTGGTCACCTGTAGGGATATTATCAAATGACAAGACTACTTTCAAACGTGAAAGTGTGGTGATATCCTTGATCGTGATAAAGTTTCTTCCCTACAAAACATTACTGCTAAAAATTCTGTAAATTTGCCTATCCACCCTTTATTCGCTCTGATGATCTGCGGCAACACTATGAAAATAGCTGCTCGCCTTCTTTTTCACCCTTAGGCGCATTCTGACATCTCCTTTCTTCTCCAATCAAGTGTTCTTCACTTGATTGAGCATGACACTGGAGAGATCTATGAACGTCAGATGGCTAGTGACCCGGCTGTCATTCCTCCCAGAGAAAGTATACATAAGAGCTAATTCCTGTTCTAGTTCAACCTACTTTTTATACCTAATAACTACTTTTCCTCATTATGCCAAAAGTATGTTCAAATCAGATCCTGGAAAGGAGTAGCCTCTCTGATCCTCCAACTATGTCTCTATAGATCTCACTGCATTCAAAAATTTCTTGGTGCCTGTAATCCTTACTCTCATTTTCGGAGTAACCCAGAGTCTCATTAGGTTTATATATATATATATATAGATATATATATATATATGCTATATATATATATATATATATATATAGTTATAGTATGGTTGGTTATATATATGGTTATTAAGGTTATTATATTATATATGAAGAAGGGTACCATATATATATATATATTATATATTATATGGTTATATATGATATATATGTTATTATTATATATATATATATATATATATATATATATATATATATATATATACATATATATATATATATATATATATAAATATATACCTATATACCTAAATACTTTTGGGACATAGCATATATATATTATTATATATATATAGCAGCATATGTTATTATATATGGCGGCGTTATACAGCATATATATAGCAAGAAGATATATATTATATATATATATATATATATATATACCATATAATCTATATACCTATATATATATATATATATATATATATATATATAGTGCCATATATTAGCATATAGAGCAGCGCTATATTGCTATTATATATATATGTAGTTATTATGCTATTATCAATATATATAGATATTATGGTATTATTATTACATATTATGCCATATATATTATATTATATATTATTATATACATAGCTACATTGTGATAATATTACTATATATACATATATATATATATATTATTTCATATTATTATTATATTATTATACATACATTATGTTGAGTTTATATATTACTATGTTATTATATTATATATTATTGGCTGGTTATTGTTGAAAGCATATTATTATTTATTATTATTGGTTATTACTATGGGTTATTAGTTGGCTATATATTGGCGAAGGTACATAATATTACTATGCTATATATTATTTCCTTACTACTATATTGGTTACTGTTATCTTTATATATATACATAATATTATTATTATGCTATATATACATATTATATTATTATTATATTTCATATTATGTTATATACATATATATATACATATATATATATATATATAGTATTATATTATATATTAAGGTTATATATATACATATATTATATTCATCTAATTCATATATATATATATATATATGGTATATATTTATATTATTATTATATACTGGGTTCATTAATCATTAACATTATTTGTTAGCATATATATATAATTATATTATTATTAGTTATTATTATTATTACTATATTATTATTATTATATATATATATATATATACATACATATTAATATTACATACTATTATTATCTGGCTATATATTGTTATTATGTATCTTATCCATATATATATACATATGTATTATTATTATTATTATTATTATTATTATTGCGCTGCACCGCACCAACCAACACCTGGTGACGGCTATAGCTGGCTACATACATTACATATACATATATATGTTGGCTATACATATATATATATAAAGTATATATATATATATATATATTTCATATATTATAAATAGCATATATATATATACAGAATATATGTATTGGTTATTTAGTTATTGGTTACATATATATTATATATGAAAGTTATTATTACATATATTATTGGCTATTATTACATATATATATATATATATATAATAGATTCTCGAAATCAAATATCCATCTCTAAATTCCTTTTAAAAATTTGAAATTTTTATCATGTTTAAATTTAATGCAAATTTTTGAGGAATGGTCTGACTTCTAAGCTCGTGTAAATATGGTATAGAGAGTTAGTTGTTACAGCATATATATATATATATATTTATGTATATATATTTAAGAAAGCAGCAGCGATATGAGAAGAAAAAGAAGCATATATATATAAGAAAGAAGTAGTTATATATATATATGATATATATAAACAGATGATATTATATATATATATATATATATATATATATATTATATTTAGTTATTATTATTATTATACATATATATTATTATATTATACATATTATATTATTATTATTACTATATAAATATTACATGGGCTAAGGTTATTGCTGGTTGGCTGGCTGGTTGTTGTTACAGCAGCAATACAAGGAGCTGACATATTACTGGCTGGTACAGCAGCTGCTGCTACAATACATACATACTAATATTATTATTATTACATAAATACATATTATATACATGATATTATTACAGGCGGCTGGCTGGTTGGTTACAGCTAAGCGTTGGCTGCTGCTGGCTGGTTATTGCGCTGGCTATTGTTGTACTATTACGCGCGCTATATTATACATATATTATATACATACATATTATTGTTATTATTATTATTATTATATACATATATACATATTAATATATGTATATTATTAAAATTATTTACTGGAGCTGCTGGTTATTATTATTATTGCTGGCTGGTTGCTATTATTATTATTATTACATATTATTATTGCTATTTCATATATTATACATATGTTGGCTACATATTACATATTATTGTTACATACTACATAAGTGATATATGCTGGCTGCTGCTGCTGGTTGTTATTAGTTAGCTATTATTATTATTGCTACATATGTTGAGTTGGAAGATTTATATTACATATATACATATCTTCTATGCATATTACATATTGAGCTAGCTAGTTGAAGGCTAGCTAAAGGTTACTACAGAGCTAAGATTATTGAAAGCATATTGGTTATTACATATATATTATTATTAGTACATATATATATATTAGAAGATATATATTATTATATATATACTATATATACATATATATACATATTATATATATATATATATTATTATGTATGTTATGGCGTTATTATATATATTGTTAGCTATATTTCATATATACATATACATATTAATATATTTCTGTTATATTGTTATTATTATTATTATTATTACATACATATATTATTACTATATTATTACTAGTTACATATTACTACTACTAAGGGGCTGGTTGAGCAAAGAGCAGCAGCTAGCTAGCATAGCAGTTGGTGCTACAAGAGTTGGCACATACTAAGTTATTATTGGCTGGCTGTTATGCCATACATATTGTTGCTACATACATACATGGTTACTATTATTATTAGTACTATATGGCATTTGAACATATGTTGTATACATACTGTATATTACTATATATTACATATACATATTACTACTATTATTACATACATATTATTATATATATATTATTATATTATTAAGAAAGAGCATATAAAGAAAAGCATATAGACTTTACATACTACTGCATAGATTATTACATATTATTACATATTATTATATATATATATATTATTATTATTGGCTGACTGGGACAGTCAAAGCAACAATATAGATGTTATTATTGCATATTACATATTATTATTATTACATGGTTATGCTGGTTCAGCGAAGCTGTAGTTATATATATATATATATATATATATATAGGTCAGCATCCCGAAGAGGCTCAGGAAAGAATCTAATAACTAAAACTGATTAAGAAATAAAATCATTTCATTTTGGAAAAAGTTTTAAAACAATTAAATATAGAAATAATTATTAGGCTTTTAAAAATTTAAAATGTTGGAAAAATTACGGTTTTTTGAGAATACGAAGTAGCTCGAGTCCGAGGCAGCGCGCAAAGGTGCCAAATGTGGATTTTTTTTAACTAAAGAATACCCCCTTAATGAGTAAAAAGCTAGAGATGGAAGTCAGTTCGTCTGGGGGATTTACGGTATTCTCGTCCCCCTCTGTCCCCTCCGTCGGCTCGAACCCCAAAGGATATAAAAAGAAAAATAACATTTTCTCCAAAGCGTACAAATAAAATACTATACTATTTGACAACTCTTGCTCTCGTGAAGTAATGCAGGGATTCAAGGTCAATCACAGCGTACGCCGCCAGATCTAAGATTATACTAATATTTTAGCGTTATTAATAAATATTAGAATAAAATACTCTTTTTTTTTAAGTTTTATCGATGAAAATTGCTTGCTGAAATAAAAATGTTATTTATTTCCTTCCTGTAGATGTTATAGTTTTCAGTTACATGCCTGGCCTCTTCTAATGCCACACACACACACAAACACACACACACATTAGCAGCATCTATCTCTTTAAGAGCAGCATATATATGCTATATACATATTATTATTGGTTATTATTATTATTATTACTACATATGGTGGAGTTGCTATATTATTATTATTACATAGCAGTTGGGATACATTACATGCTGGTTGGTTATATATACATATTATTACTACTGGTATTACATATACATATTGTTATTGCTATTATATTATTATTATTATTATATATTATTATATTATTATTACTACATTTGCTATATTTATTGCTGCTGTTGGCTACATGCGCTGGCTACTACTGTTGCCAGCGTTGCTGCCATACAGCGCTGCTGGCTGGCTGGTTATTGGCTGGGTTATGGGAGCGAGCTACAGCAGCAGCATGGCGCTGGCTGGCAGTTGGTTATGGTTATTGGCTGGCTATTGGCTATTGCTATACAGCGCATACAAGGCGCTATTGCTATTATGCTATATATATATATATATATATATATATATATATATAAAGCACCCTTATCTAAAAGGAAGTTACATAAAGTGACATAATATCGACAACCGCAGAACTCTGCTCGTGCAGCCCAGCAGTGTCCCGTGTTAAAAACTCCAATAGAAAGATCGCGAAAGTTTCCACAAGCTGCTTTTTTTTAACGTTAATTTTTATATGTTAATTTTTTTTTAAAAATTTTTATATATTTTTATAAGTTCGGGATGACGGAGGACAGAGGGGACGAACCCCCCGTCGTCCCCTGGAGGCCGAGAGATCCTGACTCTTTCCATCTTTGTTATTTAATCTTGGGTATTCCTTTAGTTAAAAAAAGCTGTTATTGGCAACCTTTGTCGCACTATTGCCTTGAAATAATCGAAAATAATCGATTACTTGTTCGTTTGATATATATCGGTTAACTACCATTTAAAGGAGAAGTTCCTATATATATATATACGTTGCTATTATGGCGTTGGCGGGCTATTGGTTATATGGTATATATATATATTGGTTATATGCTACATAAGGCGTATATATATACATATATATGGCTAAGCTACATATATATATACTATAGAACTTCCTTTATGTTAACCGATAGTATATATCGAACGAACAATCGATTTTTCGACATTTCAAGGCGTGCGTTGCCGCCATCAACAACAGCTTTTTTTTAACCAGTGAATACCCAAGTTTAAATAATAGCAAAAGATGTAAAGATCAGGCTGGTGCCTCAGCGGGACCCAGGTAAATCTCTGTCCCCCTCTGTCCGAACGGCTCGGAGCCCTTAAAAATATATAAAAATTAAAAATTAACATTTAAAAAATTAAAATGATAAATAAAGCAACATGTGGCAACTATTCCCGCTTCAAACTCTATTGAGTTTAGCCACACGCAACACCGCAGGGCTGCACGAGTAAGATTACATATATGATTTTGCGATATCGTACTTCGTACTTCCTTTCTAAAGGGTAAGTGCATATATATATATGCTATATATATATATATTATATATATATATATATATATATATTATTATTATATGTTATTATTATTGCTATTACTATTACTATTACTATATATTATTGCTACTATGAGCTATTGAGTTGAAGATATATTATATTACATATTATTATTATTATTATTGGTTATTATTATTGGTTATTTTATTATTATTACTATATATATTACAAGATATATTACATATATATATATTATTACATACATAGCTGGCTATTATTGGTATTATTATTATTAGCTGTTGCGCCAGCTGGTTAAGCTACTATTACTATTGCCATTACATACTACAGTATATATATATATATGTTGAAAGATATATATATATATATATATATATATATATATATAGGCACTTTCCCTTTAAAAAGGATGTTACATAAAAATGTTACATATCGAAATATCGCTGAACCCTAATCGCTAACTAATCATACACTGTGACGTGTTAACTTAAACTCCAATAGAAGAAGAGAAGTTGCCACATGTTGCTTTTTATATCATGTTAATTTTATATGCTAATTTTGTTTTCATTTTTTTATTTATTTTATTAAGGGGCTCGACGAGGGACAGAGGGGGACGAACTCCGTCGTCCCCGCTGAGGCCGAGAGACCTTGATCTCTTTGACATCTTGGCGATTTAATTTTGGGGTATTCCTTAGTTTAAAAAAACAAAAAACTTACAACCTTGTGACGCTCTATTGCCTTGAAATAATGAAAAATCGATTACATCGCTCGTTCGATATATAAACGGTTAACATCCCTTTAAAGAAACCCCATATTGGTTGCTGGTTATATTACATATGCCATATACATTACTATTATTATTGCTGTTGGTTGTTGTGCCATGGCAGGTTGGTTGGCTGGCTGGCGTTATTAAGGTTGTTATTGCCATATACATATATATATATTACATATACATATATATTATTATTAGTTAATACATACATATATATACATATTATACATATCGCTATAAAAAATTCAAAACAAAATCTTTTCCAACCACACCGTAGTTAGCTTTGATGTGACTTCGTTGTTCACCAAAGTCCCCGTTGATTTCACGTTAGATCTCTTAGAACTCCATATTACACAGAATAATATAGATTTACGACCCGCTTCCCCACATAAAACAAATTAATCAAATTAACTCCTTGACCATTCATATTTTGCTTTCCAAACCATTATTTCAAAACAAATCTGGTCTGTGCATAGGGTCTTTACTTAAACAATAGTTAGCAACATATTTATGGAGCTTATAGAAAAATATCATATTTTCCCTAAATTTCCCGACATCTTCTGGCTACGCTACGTCGATGATGTGTTCGCTGTTTTACCAATGACAATAAATACAGATACAATTTTAAATTTTATTAATAAAATACACAAAGATATAAAATTTACAGTAGAACATTCTGAAAACAATAAAATAAACTTTTTAGATATACAGATTTCATGGAATCCGGAACAACCTCCTGTGTTTAACATTTTTCGTAAACCCACATCTAACCCTTCCTATATACACTGGTATTCATCACATGACATTTCTACAAAATCTGCCGTTCTAAGCAATTTATTCCTAAGAGCCTATAAATTATGCAGTCCACAATACCTTCAAACAGAAATTAAAACATTAAAAAACATTTTTCTAAAACTAAAATATCCCTTAAAATATATCAGCAAATCCTTAAAAACCTAAAAAAATAAATTTCTGCACAGTACAACTCATTTTTAATTCTAATTTCACCAATAGGTTATCGGTCCCAAACTGCAAAAATCAGTCATACGTAGATTCATATCAAACAACATAAACACTGTAAAATCCAATAACCTAGTACTAAAACACACACTAAAACCTACAAAAACACAACAAAACAACGATTCAGGCATATATAAAATTAACTGTCATGATTGTTCCCGCACTTATATAGGAGAAACTAATAACTTGTAAATCAGGTTAAATCAACATAAAACAGATCTAAAGTTTGATAACCTATCATCTATGTAGTACAGCACAGATAAAATAATAATCACAAAATTAACATTATTTCTTCTAATATCATCGTACCAGCCCAAGATACCAACAATAGAAAGCTAATAGAGTCATTCATAATAATAAAAACTCCAATGATACCAATCTACAGAGGGGTGAATTTCTCATAGACGGGATCACAAACTTTTACTTAAAGGAATCTCATATTTATTAACTTTTATGTTCTTTTTTATTATTTTTTATTTTTTGCTTAATTTTTATTATTTTTTCTATTTTTTTTTAATTTATTGATTTTATAACCTTTTTTTATTTTTTTAATAAGAATAAAAACACTACTATAGAGTTTCTGTTATATAAACATTTTATTAATGTAAGAATTGTACGGAACAATTTATTTTAAAAACCTTTTATATATACAGTTTAAGGGATGAGCAGTCACAGGATAATTCTCAAAGGAGATTATTACGATATATCCAGATACTAATAAAAATCCATTGACATACAAAATTTTAGCATCAAATATATACAAGTTTTATTTAAAAATCATACATTATTTAAAAAACATATTTATATATGAAATTAAATACAATAGACTCCACATAAATTGGAAAATAAGGGTTGAACAGGGTAGTAAAGAATTAGGTTTTTAACAGCTTAAATTATTATGATTTTAAAATAATGTTAATATAATTGATTATCATATATAATAATTGTAAGTTCAAGAACTATATTATTTTGTGAACAGTATCGTTTTTTGTTCTATAAACTGAAATCCAATTTGTCCTTTTTGATTTGGTGATGTTGTAGAGGCAATGTATTTGAAAGAAAGAAAGAAAACGAGTAAAGAAAGAGGGAGTAAAAGCGTGCCATAAACACTCTAAAAAAGCGAGTAATAAGTAAGTGCACTATCTGCCATCGTAACGTCTTCTTCAATCATCTTTAATAATTTCAAAAGTATCTGTTTGTTATATCGTTATCGGTCCAATTCAATGAGTTGAGGTTTTATTTGTCCAATAGCCTACATACAAGTGTATGGCTGTGATATGTAACTCTATTCAAAAGAGAGAACTTTATTCTAGTGTATATTGCCCTTTATTTGCGAATAAAGTTAATATATGGCGTTACAACTTTTAAAGGTCTGCATAATTCATATGGCGTTATAATATTACTATTCTTTGCGTATTCGTCAAGACTTTAAGCTGTGCGCCGCTTGATCCTCATTAATTCATGATACTATGTAGGGTTTATTTAATGTCGTAAAAAAGTTTCGTGTACAGAGAGATATTGGTCTCCGTGTTTTTTTTATAACATTTCATAAATTATGACCCGTGTAGGCAGTCCATTCACATGTAAACTATTACTAAAAAGCAAAAATTATTAATATATAGCCTGAGTGTTAAATTTTTATAATTCTTCCGGATTTAGGCTTCAGTTCGTCATAATTTATGTAACGTGTTTCTTGTGGTAAATTTCTGTTAAATGGTTAGGGATTTTGATACTCGATAATCCCTTGGTGAAATTAAATAACTTGGTTTCCACTCTCTAATAGTTGTGGTACTTGCTTTTTTAGTATTCAAAAGCGATTTTTCAAATTTCTTACCGTAAATGACTTGTTTGTGATTTACAGTTTCACTTTTCTGACATACTGAGATAAGAGCCTTCCAATCTAGTTTTGATAAAAACAGGTTCTGGATCATCCGCTTTTATAGCAGTATTAGCTTTTACTTTATTTAAGAGCAAATTTAGTTGAGTACTCGTGAGAAAATATTCTTAATCCTACAGCTGTTTTTTTTTTTTCATGGATTTCTGTTAGAGAAGAATATCCCTCGGTACCTAAAATAAATATTAAAGGGTAACACGCGATTCCTGCTTTATCTTTAATATGTTGTTCAGCTCATCTTATTGTAGCTTATATTTATTGACCTTCGTTATCTTGAGAATTTATATGATGAGGAATCTGTTTTAGAAGGTATTGTACCATCTCTAAATATCCTCTATCTCTATAAGATAATGAGCCGCTGATGCACCTATGAGTTCCGGTAAGGATAGACTTCAACCTGGGTGAAACATTTGTATACAGGAATTTGAATTCGTTTATACAACTTTGGTCTATTCACCGTAGGAATGGATCGGTTACCATCAGTTTTTTGTCAATTTTCGATTTTTTACATAGTTAAAAACACATTAGAGTGGTCTCAGGTATTGTCATAAGTACCTGGTATGAATATTGAACTCTAGTTAGGTGAAACATCTGTCTATTTTGGTAATTGAATGCAGAGGGTACTTAATACTGTAAAGTTGGATCGCAACGCTTATCTGAGGGTAAGGTTCTCATTGAGAGAGATCCAATTCACTTCTTTTTACCAATCATATCAGACTAGAAGTTGATGGAAGGTAAAATCATGCTCTTGTAGTGCGATGCGCTGGCCGTTATAATGACATTTCATGAAAAAACTTCTACTTAATACACATCATGTATAAAAGTTTTCAGTTGAAGCTATATTTAATATAGGGAAAATGACATCAATACATTTATTCTTTAGATGGTTTTTTCCGCTTAGTCTTTTTTCTTTTTTATGACAATCTTCTTGATCTCTCGACCTTGGCTGACATTTTACGTCTTATTTACGCTTAACATCATCTGAAAATATTCATTGGTAAGAAATCGCGCACTAAAGTGGTATCACGTTCTCTTTTTATGCTGTCTGCCGCTCTTTTATCTCCATTGCACTAGCAATGTCTCTTGCAAACCTTTCTTATAGCTTTTTTTTACCTATAAATTTCCCCACCTCTCGTGAGTAGAGGCCTTGGCAATTCTTCTGGATTGTCTTTGGGGCAAAAAAATTTCCAACCAATGGCCATTAACCCCCTCTGCATTTTTTCCCCTTAGAATATATTCTATACTAGACCTGGTATTTTAAGGATATCTTCTTAAATCAAATAACTAGAGAAAATTTAAACTTTGTACCTCTACAAAAATTTTATATTCTTTAATCTTATTCACAAGCTCGGCGTTCTTTAGAGATTCGATATCCTTTCAGTATCAGATAAGATACTCCTTAAACGAACTTCAGTAAACAATGCGCCGTAATGTAATAGGATCGGAAAAAGATGGATTTCGTCTACATCTATTATATAGCACGGTAACAGAGTCAAATCTTGATCTTATTCAGATGGTATGAAATGGAACATTAGAAATTTATAACTTTTACTCTCTTTTGGGAAAAGATACTACTTCTTACATTAAAAGGAGTAGATCAGTATTTGTTGTTTATTATCATAAATTTATTGTTATTTTATTAACGCTAATGCTCATACCTGGGTGGTTAGGCATCTTCGGATTGGTTTTTTGTCTTTTATTGTATATGCAGTACTCGGTCTTGCTCGTCTTTTTTGTTTTCAGTCCAAAGTTCAAGGTTATCTCCACAGACTGATAACTCTTTTTCAACATAGTTTAGGATATTCATGAAGTATATCAGCTCACCATACGTTCTTACGTATAATAGTTCTTACGCTTTTCTCATGTATGTGAATTAACGTCTTGAGGAAAAACATTGATTTACGGTTCTCGCAGGTTTACACTGTACATTTGATCTTAAAGAATATTTAATTTCAAAACAATAATTCATTGATCTTCTGTATAGTGCTATGATATCCTTTACCAACATTAATACTCGTATCAAAGAGAAACGTTTTTAAAGGACTGAAAAATAGCAGCACGACTTAAAATATGACACTCGCAAAATGTTATAATTTCTTTTCAAAGAAGTAGCTTTTGTGCCAATTCTTTAGAACCCTTAGGCAGACCAGTATCTTTCACTTTATATAGTTTCAACCACATTCTACACTTCTTGTACACTCACCATCCAGAATAGTATTGTAGGTAAATTGTCAGTGTCTTGGTATTTAATATCATGTTCATCATAACTCTACTTCGTATGCCTCTCTTTCAAGTGGATATGTAGGATTTCATTTAAACACAGTTGTAAAATTCCGAGATAGTGTTTATATATCAGGAATTGTAAAATCTCAAGGGTAAGCTTATGAAGACGGCCAAGAGGTAAATATAAAATGAATCTACACCTCCATGATTTATGTATGACTATCTTGATTATATTGATTTCTTAACTTCACTTGCTTTTTATAGTGATTATTTAAATCTAGCAGTTATCCCCTCCATTTCACCCCAGATACTGCTATTTTCCTTTCATCTCGTAGTTTAATTTATTTATTCAATTTTATATCGTGAGTTACAGGGTTGAACATTACTTTGTTGTATTTCTTGTTTATTAAATATCCGTCCTATTTATCGTTTCACCTATTTATATCCTTTCAATAATTAAGCTGTAAATTACTTTATCCTACGACGAATGGACGGTTTATTTGTAGTTAGATCAAGTTTTGTGACTTCGCAACGCTTAATTTCTGTTTGGTAGGGGTTCATGAGAAGGATTCCAATTCACTTCTTACAATCAACAGGACTAGAAGGATGAAGAAATGCATTTTTCTTGTATCGTGCGAGCGAGTTCTTCCATTCTAGCGATGAACTTTTTCATAAAGACTTCTTAATATACACACATCATTTATGTAAAAGATTCCAGTTAGTAATTAAATAGCATATACATCAAATTAGCTAATTTTTTTTCTAGAGGTTTTTTCCGCTTAGTCTTTCTTTATGCCAAACTTCTTGATCCCTCGACCTTGTCCTGAACATTTTACGTCTTATTTTACGCTAACATCATCCAACCATCTTCATCGAAACATCGGTATCACGTCTTTTTGAATGCTTACTTTGAGGATAGTTTCCTGCAAGCAATATCTGTTGAATATGTATGCATAATAACCTTTTTTTTCTTATTTAGCTTTTTTACTATTATTATATACCCCACCTCTTCCTGATAGGTAGGAGCGCTTGCAATTCTCTAATAGCTTGGTCATTTAAAAAGCCACCAAAGCCTACCCCTCTGCAGTTTGTTCCCCCTGGAATACCTTTCTTCAATCCATTTTATTATTTACAGGAGATTTCTTCTTTATATACTATCTTTACGACTGTGAGAGTATTGTTAAGGAAGGGAAAAAATATATCTGACTACACCTGTTATATATTCCATTATGCTATTTCTTATGGCTTCTTTTTTAATATTATAAAAACTTTGCATAACAATGCGCTGTCGTATGTAAAGGGAAAAGGATTTCCTTCTACATCTTGTATATGCACGCGTACAGAGTCGAAATTTGATCATATTTCAAGAGGTAGATAGATTGAACATTAGAAATGTTATAACTTTACTCTTTCTTGGCTGAATTTTTTTTTTTTTATATTTTTTTTTTGGTTTATACTTACTGCTTTAATTAAAGGAGATTTAGTTATTACCTACCATATTATGATCCAATTTATATTTGTTATAACGTAAGCATACGCTGGGTGTATTTGTAAGCATCTCGGATGGTTGGTACATGTATAATGCTAGTACTCGATCTGCGTCGTCTTTTTGTTCTATGCTCAATGTCAAGGTTATTCTCCACAATAGTATACTCTTTTCAACATAGTGGAGTTATCCATGAGTAATATCCATCTCTCTACCATACCGTTACGAATATGTTTACTCTGCCATGGTGACGATCTTCGAGATATAAAACATGAATCACGTCTCGCAGTTTACACTACATTGAATCTAAAGATATTATTATCTATCCTTCACTTAAGGTACGCATGTCATTTTGTTAATCAGATCTTACACTAATACTCATAGTTCAAAGAGACGTTTTAAATGACTGAATAAATAGCAGGCTCTACTGATCTTAAAATATGAGCCTTCGCTAAATAAATTCTTCCAAAAGAAGATTTAAGTCTTTATGTGCCAATTCATAACCTAGGCAATCACGAGGTATTCTTTCACTTGTAATATAGATTTTTCAACACATTCTACACTTCGACACCACCATCCTCAGAATAACTTGTGAGTAAAAATTCGTATGTCGGGTATTGAATATTCATTTCACAACATCCTACTTCGTATTGCCTCTCTTTCAACTTGTGATAGGATTCATTAAACGTTGAAAATCCGAAGAGTTTTATTATCAGGATGTAAATCCAAGGAAGCTGAAGACGGCAGAGTTAAATAAAAGTGATCTACACTCTCCATGATTATAATGACAACTGATTAATGATTCTTAACTTCACTTGCTTTTACTATAAGTATAAACTTAGCAGAGTATCCCCTCCATTTCACAAGTTACTGGCTTATTTTCCCTTTTCCTCTCGTAGTTAATATTTTTTCATGTTTATTTTATATTCTTGAGTACAGGATCTGAACCTTACTTTTTGATTTCTTGTTTATAAAAATCCGCCTAAATTTATTTTTTCACCATTTAAATCTTCAGATTAATATTAGCTTTATAACTATCACGACGAAGTGAGCGGATATTGTGAACAAGAAATACAAAAGAGTAAGGTTTCAATCCTGTAACTCACACGAATATTAAAATTGAAAAAATATCAGCTACATGAGGAAAAGGGAAATATAAGCAGTATCTGTGAAATGGAGGGAATAACTGCTAAGTTTAATCTTTATAATAAAAGCAAGTGAAAGTTAAGTATCATTAAATCAGTCTGTTATATTAAATTATGGAGAGTGTAGATCTACTTTTATTTTTATACTCTGCTCTGTTCTTCAAGCATAACCTGGATTTACAGTCCTAGATAAATAAACTCTCGGATTTTTACACTGTGTACATGAATCCGATACACTGAAAGAGCAGGTCATACGATTAATGTAGTGTTATGTTTAAATGATATTAAATACCGACATATAAATTTAACCTCACAATCTATTGCTGATGGTGTTACAGAGTGTATAATGTGTTTGAAAACTATATTACAAGTGAAAGATACTCGTGGGATCTGCCTAGGTCTAGGATTGGCACAAAAGAATACTTCTTTGAAGAATTTACTTTGAGGAAGGTTGTTATTTTTAATGTCAGTGCCTGCTATGTCAGTTATTTAAAAACGTTCTCCGTTTGATATGATTATTTATTATGTTGTAAGGATTTGCTGATATACAAAACTGAAATTGTACCAGGAAGAAATTAGTATTAATATCTTAAGATCAAATGTAATGTAAACCTGCGAGACCGCTGATATGTTTTTTCTCCAGACGTTCACCAGGGCAATCGTAACATATTCGTAACTGTTTATTGGTGAGATGGATTATACTTCATGATACCTACATGTTGAAGAGTGTTTTTACTATCTGTGGAGAATTAACCTTGACTTGGCATGAACAAAAAGACACGCAGACCGTGTACGCATGTATACATGACCCCATCCGAACGGATGCTCATACCACCCAGATATGGCATTACGTTTATATACAAATAATCTTGATCATCATATATGTATTTGGTATTACTAATAATCTCTTTATTAAGAGTAGATATTTTCCCAAGAGAGTAAAGTTATAACATTCCTAATGTTCATTATCTACCTCTGATAAGCATCAAATTTCGGAACTCTGTACGTTCGGTGCATATAAAAGATGTAAGAAGGAAATTCCTGATTTCACCTTGTTACTATTACGGTCGTCGAATTTTTTATGCAAAGTTCATATGTAGAAAGAAAAAGATGCAGAATTACAGGATACTGGTAATTTAAATAGAGTTGTGTAGTCATATATATTATTTCTTCATTCCTTAACATACTCTCACAGGGTAAAGATAGTATAAAAAATACTCCTGTCAATAATGGACGAAGAAAGGATATCAGGGGAAACAAAAATGCCAGAGGGGTATGGCCCTTTTGGTGATTTTTTTGTCCAAGCTATGGAGAAGTCGCATAAGGCCTCTATCAGGAGAAGGTGGGATATATATTAGTTAAAAAAAGCTTATATATGAACAGGTTTGCATATATTCAAGAATATGCTGATGCATCCCTTGCTTGGCACAAGCTTCAGAATACCGTTATAAGCGAATGTTCTTAGATGAGATGTTGATGATGTTAAGCGTATAATAAGACGCGTAAGATGTCAGGACAAGGTCGAGGATCAAGAAGATTGTCAAAAAGAAAAAGACTAAAGCGGAAAAAACCTTCTAAAGAAAAATGTATTGATGTATTTTCTATTAATTACTAACTGAAAACTTTTATACGAACTGTGTATATAAGTATAATGTAAGGTTTTCTGAAAATGTTCATTATACGGCCAGCGCTCGCACATACAAGATGCAATTCCTTCATCCTTCTAGTCCTGATTGTTGTAAGAGGAATGGATCTCTTCTCCAATGAACCTACCCCAATTTAAGCGTTAGGCGAGTTCCATACTTTATTCAGTATTAATCCCTCTGCATCAGTATTACCATACCAATGTTCCTCTTAGCAGTCAATTTTTCCAGGTATTCTGATTCAATACCTCAACCCTCGCTTAAGTGTGTGGTTCTATATGTATAAAACGAAATTTGACAAAACCTGTGGTACAGATCTTCCTACGTGTGATGACCAATAAGTATATACAGAATCAAAATTTCCTGATAACATTTTCACCCAGGTTTGAAGTCTATCTTAACGAAACTTCACTAGGGGCGTAAGCGGCTAATTATCCTTATAGAAGCTATATAGAACATTGTCTAAATTTTATTCAGACATGTCTAAACAGGTCTCATCTCAAATTCATGTGGGTTTTCGTATAGCTTAAAGATGAAGCTGCACTATATACGAGTAAAGCAGCTAAAGTCTATAATATAATACTTATGAATTTTACGATCGAATTAAAATCAAATCTCTCTCAAGAAAGACCATTTCTACCATCTGAGGATTACTAGAATCATGTTATCACGGTCAAATCCTAATTTTGGCATATAAAATAAAAAAGTAAGCCTACTGCTACAGCGGTTATTGTCCAAACCTGTTTTAAACTTGTTGGGAGGCTTATCTCTACGTCGAAAAAGTGAAATATCACCACAACGTCATTGTATAATTGGAAAATGCGCTTTTGAATTACTACAGCAAATACCCTATTAATGAGAGTTGAAACCAATATAATCTTGAATTTCACTCAGGGATTACGAGTTATTCTAATATCGTAACATTGTGAAACCGAATTTACGAAGAAATATTATAATAGGAATTGTGGAACATGACGCCTACTCTGGGAAATATAAAAAGTCACCCTATAAATTCACACCTTTCGGCTTAGAGGTATCAGTTTACAGGTGAATGGACTGCCTCACGGACGGGATTATGAAATGTTATGTTATACAACGGAAACCTATCTCTCTGTACTCGACCTAGTTTAACGACCTTAATAGCAAATACTGTATCATGTAATGACAGCGGGACAGGTTTAATTCTTGAAGAATACGCAAGCAATAGTATATTATACGCCTTGATCTTACTGCAGACCTTTCAGCCTGTAACGCCTATCATTTAAATATTTTGAGAAAGGGCACCCTAGGACTAAGTCTCTCTTTTGGATCGAGTTCTACAATCACCCATCACTTTAGTGGTCTATCTTGAGCATCGCAAACTCCATTGAAATTGACCGAGTACGCAACGTTACTTTTGAATTATTAAAAGAAAGAGATTGAAAGACCTTGTATGGTTGTTTAAAAATAAACCTCGCTGTTAGGAGTGTTCCTACTTAACTATAATTAAACTCGTAAAGTTTGGAGAAGGATACCTGTTTCTATTCAGATACATTGGCCTCGTCACATCACCCATCAACAGGTACATTGGACTTTATCAAGTTTTATAGAGCAAAAAACGATACTGTATCACATAATTGATTCTTTGGACCACTTACAATTTATATTGAATAATCAATGTATATTTACCTTATTTTTTTAAATATAATTAATGATAAACTTGTAAAAAATATGTCTTACCCTGTTCAACCCTCATATTCCACATAAATTGGAGTCTATTGTATTTATTTCATTTAATATGTTTTTTAAAAAATGTATTATTGTTTTAATAAACTTGTACAAGATATTTATTTGATACCAATTGTTAATTTGATTTTATAGTTTTCTTTATAATGTTAATAAAATGCGTTTAAATATGAAAAAACTATTTTACGTCCCTCTTAAACTCTATAAATAAAAGTTTTTAGATTAAATTTCGTACAATTTTATTAAAATAAAATTTTATATAACAGAACTCTGTGTGTTTTTTCTTACATTAAAAAGAAAAAAGTATTTAAACAAAAATAAAAAATAGAATAATAAATAAAATTATTAAACAAAAATTAAAAAATATTAACAAGAAAAACATATGAATCTAGGAGAGTTAGAACATGGAAAGCAGGAAAGTTAAAGCAGAAAGCAGAAATTTAAAGCAGTAAAGCAGAGAGTAAAGGCAGTAAAGCAGTAAAGTTAAAGCCAGTAAGCAGAAAAAGTTAAAGCGAGTAAAGCAGAAAGGTTAAACAGTTGTAAGCCAGTAAAACATACATCTATACTAATTCCCCTAGGTGTTAGTTAATAACACCTCTATGATTTACTGATTTACGCTTAAAGATATGTAAAGGTATTAATGTTGTTTAATAATATATTTCATACAATTAGTAGTAAAAAATGAATGAGACTTCATAGTATATTTGAACAGAAATTCTTTGAATATTTAATTTTGATATCTATATTTCGTTCGGCGGGTAATTTATTGCGTGCGGGACGCACGCGGCGGCTGGGTACGCGGGGATTATGGCCTGTGGTGTACACGCGCGCGGTTAGCGAAATATTGCGCCATGCGGGCGCACGCGCGCGGAAGTATTGCGCCCTGCGGGGCACGCGGCGGCTGTGTTTCGCGGAGGGCGACTTTGCGGTACGCGACTCTGAACGTTTGCTGTCACTGTCTCAAAGGTGTAGCTCTTTACTAATATATTATTATATTTTTATTTATATATAATAGTATATAAATATATATTATTTATATATTAATATATAATATAATATATAGATATATATATATTTATAATATATATATTATATTATTATATTATCATATATATAATATTATATATATAATTTTGGCGTACTATAAGTGTTAGAAAAATACGTATACTTCATTAGTAGGAAGCATTCTACAACTGTAATTATACACCATTCGATTCCCTCATACGTTTATAACCTAGGTTAGAACAACCCATATTTAGGGTCATATTCTAGGCTCAGGGGGTCGCTAGGAAAAGGCTTGAAAAAAGTGGCACTCAGTGGCACTATATGGCACGCACTTGGCACTATGTGCACTCACTTGACACTTATTGGCACTCACTTGGGCACTCTATTGGCACTTCATTGGCACTCACTTGGACTCACCTGCACTCATCTAATACTCATAGAACCACTAAGTTAGAACAGTCACTAGGATACTTCTACGGTGGTTGGACCATTAAGTGAGGGCATCAAAGTCTGGGGCATCAAATTTGTAGGGCACGTGTAGCTAAGTGAGGTTGGGTGGAGCTAGGTTGATAGGTGTAGGTGAAGGTGGTTGTAAGCTACTGGTGTAGGTGTAGCTAGGGTTAGGCTAGGCTGGAGCAGGTGTAGTGTAGGCTAGGTACAGGCTGGTTGGTATTCTAGGTGTAGGTGTAGGCTAGGTGAAGGCTGGTGGTAGGCTGGTGTTTAGGCTATGGTAGGCTGGGTGTTAGGCTATGGTTTAGGCTGTGTGAGGTGGGTGTAGTGCTTTATATGGAGGCTAGGTTTAGGCTTAGTGATGTGTGTGTGTTTGTGTGTGTGTGTGGGTGTGCGGCGCGCTTCCCGCAGTGTGTTAAATGTTACGAATATCAAAAAATAGGCTAAGCCCCCAAAAGGTTGGCCAAAAATTAGGGTGGCCAAAATTGACCCATGGTTTTATAGACAAAGGTTTGGCCCGGAAAATTAGGGGTTGGACATGTGACATACGGTTGCTGACGCAACTGTTTGGCGCAACCCTTCTTCGAAGGGTTGCAAATAATTTAGGGTTCTCAAAACAAGTTTCGTTGCCTCAAACAAATAATGCTTCGTAAAAAAATTCCGGTTCTCAAAAAATCCGGGTTCTCAAAAAATCCGTTTCTCAAAAAATCCGGTTCTCAAAGAAAAATCCGGAGTTCTCAAAAAATTTGGGTTCAAAAAATATTTGGGTTGCCGCAATCAAACGGTAAAGTCAAAAAATGTCGCTGGTCAAAAAGTCAAAAAATGTTCGCTTCAAAAAAAAGGTCAAATCCAGGTACTTAGTCCAATATCCCTAGCCCTTACTACTTAACTTAATATTATATATATATTATTTATATATATATATATAAGATATATTTTTTATATATATATATATATATATATATATATAATAATATTATTTATTATTATATTATATATATATATATATGATTATATATTTATTTATATATATATTTTTATGTTATATATATTTCGATAAGCTTTTAAAATCAATATTTGGAATATAGCCATTTTTAAATATTTTGAGCGCAGCCGCCGCCGGAGCCCCACTTCGAGCAAATGGTTAGAGATGTTAAAATTAGTGTTAAAATCACGCGTTTGGCACCCCTTTACAATCTCGCAGGCAACACCTATCGTGCGCGGCACACCGGTTGGGAATCTGTTTTAGAGTATGAAATTGATAATAGCTCTCAAATAAAGCAAGATGTTAAAGAAAAACAGTATAATGAGAAGTAAAGGATTAACTGCCTTTTCTGGATTGAACCACCGGCATGTGTGCACGTTGTAGGGACATATGCCCTTGGTGCATAAACAACTGAAGCTATCCTCCAACCCAAAAAATTTGTTCTAAGAACAGTTTTAAAGCCATACCGACTTTGTCCCATCATAGGCGACTGATCACCAGTGTCCACCTTCCTTATCTCTCTTCTTTATTATTTTAGATGGTAACATATTGCATAATTTAATCCAATTAGATAAGATTGTTAGAAAGAGAATACATTATAATGAGAGTATTAGTGATTGCCTCAATCTTCCGCGACAACTTTAGGAATACGGGCGTAGCGTATTCTTATAAGGATTTAGCTGATAAGATCTGATAAGAACCATGTTTTAGGTAGAAGTTAATTGAGAAGTCTTGTATTTCGTAATTATTTTTTATTACGCTCGCTTGCGCGTGCGCAATAACTTATACACATACAACATTATTATTATTATTAATTATTATTATATCAGTATTATTATATTTTTTATATTATTATAATATATTTAATTAGATTATATATTATTATTATTATTATTAATTATTTAATTATTATGTATTATTATTTATTTAGTCGAAGATTCGTTTCTCGAAGAGAAAACGAATGCTGAGTCGGTTTTTAAGCCACTCTCGAAACTTCCGGACTCGACTCCACTCTAACTCCGACCTCCAACTCCGACTCCGACTCTGATCTCTTTTCCACTCTGGCTCCGACTCCGGCTCCGACTCCTGACTCATTCTTTAAGAAATCTGGTCAGGCCTTTGAAGGGTTTTTTTTTTGATATTATTATTATTATATTATTATTTTTATTTTTATATTATTATATTATTATTATTATTTTATTTATTTATTATTATTATATATTTATCATATTATTATATTTATTATTTAGATATAATGATTATTAGGATACCGGCTCACGCTCACCTATGGCTCCAATATATTATTTACATAGGTTAGATTTCGATATGGTTGCATAAAATTTGAGGGTTGGTTAGATGTGAGTACCCTAGTCGTATTACGAAGTACGTCCCCCTGTGGTCCCCCGAAGGGGACCCTCCCCCTTAAAAAATCGAAGTTGTTTCGAATAGGCTGATTGGGTGAGAGGATTCAGAGTGAGTTTCTAGAAAGAGTTAGTATTGGGATTCAAGGAGTTGGTTCCGGCACCGGTGCTCTAGCCACTGCGGTCGCTGAGTTAAATAAACATTCGTATAACCGACATATTTGGTTCTTTTTATTATGGTATCGATGGTTCGTATATGTTCGAATTATGATGGTATATAAGACGTTTTTTATTAGGGTTTCTAGGGAATCCCATTGGGTACAGGCCCCCCCAAACCTTGAAATATGATGTAGAAAGGAAACTTGATATACACCTTTTATGTTGTATCTGAGATGATTATCCGGGTAAATGATCCGAATTTGACCGAAAATTTGGTGGGACCACCACCAAATCTGAAATATTTACATAAATGATGAACTCGGTATACAACCTTCTGAGAATGTATCTTAGATGTAGCCGGGAGTAATATGACTGTGGGTGCCCCAGGGGGTACTGACCCTCACGAAATCCTATTTATTATCCCAGATCTCCAATACAACGAAACCTTGATATAACAAGGCCTTATTGACTTAGATGTATCCTGGTGGGTTATAATATAATGACCGATGGGATACAAGATCTGAGGGAACCGGCCCCAAAATCGTTGATAATAATTTTTGGCATTTAGATTTATGAAACTCTTGTATAGCATACTTTCTTGAGAGATGATCTTAGAGGGCCCCTCGGGTATTAAAATGATCCGAATGGACCAAATTTTGGGTGACCGGCGCCCAAACTTGAAATTTATTTAGAAAACCCCATAAGAACGATGAGAACTCCGGTTTACACCACCATATTAATTTATCACAACAGTTATTATGGGTGAAATAGCCGAACACAGCCTAAAGGGGGGTCTCCGGTGGACCCTCAAACCTGAAAGTATTGACCATAGATACGATGAAACTCGGATTACCTTCATATTATAAATTTTTTTGGTTACCCAATATCGTATATGGTTAAATAGCCGACACATAACCAGAAGGGGGTCACCAGCCCCACAAACTGAAATATTGGCGTAGTATCCACCTCAAATTTGGTAAACAAATTCTTAAGGGCTACATATGAAGTACAAGAAAGAAATAAAAAAAGAATTATCAAAACTTTGAACTTTTAATAAAAAAATGAAAAATAATAAAAAATTAATATAATCATTAAAATTTTTTTTAAAAATATAAAAGATAAAATAAAAAAAAAAAAAAATAAAAAAAATGTAAATTTTATATATATAAATGTTTTTATTAACTTAAAAAATTTTACGTTTTTTATATAAATCCAATACCCCCAGAAGCCTCTGGAGCTCCTGAGCCTCTGTAGTCTCTCTTGAGTTCCTCTTGAGCCTCTAGCCTCATTGACAGCCTCCTGAGCCTCCTGAGCCCCTCCCCTGCCTCCCCAGCCTTTCTAACCCCCCATCATGATTCTATTATTTCGATATCGTTTTTTCAATTTAACAAAACTCCCTTTCTTTCATATTAATTTACTTCTTATGCTTCATTACAATTTGTCTTTTACTAAAGTTTTACGCTTCTCATATTTATAACTTGAAGAAATTTGTTTTTGTTTACATACCTCTAAAACTGATAAATCAGTAAAATCAAACCACCTACCCCTCACCCCTCCCTACCCCAATCCTGGTTATTTTTACTGATATCATATATTTTAACAAATTATTTTTCTAACCTTTTGTCGTATTTAATCTGAATCGATGATATAGCTAACGTAGCTAAAGTTTCATCACAATTAAAGCAAATTATTACATCACCCTGACTACGATATTTATAAGTCACGTACTTAAAACTACAGAATTCTTATAAACACGAATAACCCGCTAACATAAAAAAAATTCCATACTTTAACAACAGTAAGTATAACTAACATGAGCGCAAACGTAACGCTACTTACACTTTTCAAATATTCCTAATGTTTACAGTAACTTCAGTAATATTTAACAAAATTTTTATCATAACCTTTGTCTTAATATCATACTGATCCAATGAATATATGCTAAATCGTAACAAAAGTTTGCATTATCAATTAAAGCAACATCGCATCACCCTGAACTACTGAATTATAACGTTACACTCGACCATAACCTAACAATTCTTATTAACATGGTAATAAACTAGTTACATTAACAAAACTTCCATGAACTTTTAAACAACATAAAGTTAACTAATATAATAGCTAGGCAGAACGTATCCTACTGACACTTTTTCTAACATATCACTGAATTACATTAACATTTAGTTAACATTTAACAGAGATTCTATCACATTTTGTGTAATTAGATACTGGTAATGAATATATACTAACGTCGTATATTCATTAGTTCTTCATATAATAAAGCAAACTTTAGGATTCATATGACTACGAATATTAAATGACACTTCACAATCCTAACACACCCAGTATACACGAATAAGCAGGCAACATTAACAAAGTTCCAAACTTAACAACTGTAACGTAACTAAAATTTACAGCATACAAAACATAATCCATTCTTCCTTTTTTCAAGAACTAATAGACATAAATCATCAATATCTAGACGTTCTGATCACACTTCTACTAACTCTGCTTCTCACGAAAATATTATCCAATCTTGTGATAATATCTATCACTAACCAACGAAATTACGCCAACGCAAACAAAGATTTTATCATCAATAAAGCTACATATCAAAACATATGTAACATATTACGATGTTACAACATCAAAATCCGAACATACCTTATCGCATGGAATAAATCGCTACATTTATAACAAAGTTCCATACTTTAAACAAATAAGTAATACCGTTGCATACAAAAACGTTAAACCTATTTCATACGTTTTTCAAACACTGATCTCTAACATATCATTAAACTATTCGTCGATTAACACTTAATATTATCAGGCACCGTATCTAATTATCATACTGCATCAACGAACATATGCCAGGCGCAACAAAGGTTTTGCTTAACAAACTAAGCTATATCATAGTCGGAACCAAGAATATAACATACAACGAAAAACCTTAACCACAGGCTTAAGCAAGAATAAAACTGCTAACATATTAACAAAGTTCTCATATTTAACAAACTGTAAAGTTAATTATCTACGCTACTTTCTTTTAAATTTTGCAACAGATCCTGAGAATGAGTTAAATATTTCATTTAAATATTTTAATTTAGTTAGTTATTTATTTTTTATATTACATTTTTTTTGAAAGCCTTTTTGGTTTTAAAAAAAATTTTATTATTTTTTTTTTTTTTTCGTTAAAACTTTTTTTTTTAATTAAACTTTTATTGTATTCTTTATTTCATTCTTGTCAAAACTTTCTGGTTTTTTAAAACATTTGGTTATTTTAATTTATTTCTTTATTAAACTTTTGTGTTTTAAAAAACGTTTAATTTTTAATCTTATTTCTTTAAACTTTTGTTTCTTTTTTAAATTACAACCTTTTTAAAAATTTTATACGTAAAAAAAAATTGTTTGTGTTTTACATACCTTAAACCTGTAAGTTAAATCACTGAATCAGTAAATCAAACCACCCCTAACCTCCCCTCTTACCCCGTCCCAACCCCTATCATTGGATGATCTATTGATATTCTATCTGATCTGATGACTCCAGTCATATTTCGAGTATCATTTTGGATTAACACAGCATAAAAATATGTTTCTATTTTAGACTAACCTCGATATAATATGTTGACTATAAACAAAGTATTTTCACAAACATATTATAAGCTAACATAACGATTAACCTGATGTTAAGAATAAATTGTATAACATCAAACCTAAACATACCTAAACACGAAGAAATCAAAACTACATAACAAGCTTTTCAATACTTAACAACAGTTAAGTAACTAGCATAACATATAGAACGTTGCCTTTCACATCGTATTTTTTCTTTTTGTTTTAAAAAACTTTTATTCAACTTAACTTTCTGTCAATTTGATAAGTGATGTTGGAAAAAGAAGCCACTCGATTTTTTATTTCTTTTAATAACTTGTCTTTTTTTTTTTTTTTTTTTTTTTAAATGTAGTCATTTTTTACCGCATACATTTTTTTTAACCTAACTGATATTGACTAAGATAATTTTATTTCTTATGTTTTTGATCTAATAAATTTATTAATTTTTTACATAATTATAAAACAGTAATATACAATCTTAGTTTTCACGATTCATATTTAAGCTAACATAACATTGATTATCTGATGCAAGAATATTAATGTATTATTACAGCAGACCTACCACTGAAAATAGATGAATCAAATGGAAACAGGAAAGATAACTGGCGTCTGCTTACAGACCAGTACCATATTCACAGCTTTTTTTTTTACAAATCATATCTCTAACATATCACTGTCATTTTACATTAAACATAGTAACATGTAACAAAAATTTATTTCTAACATTTGTTGACAAATAATATAAAACAGATGTCACAGAAGTTTTTCTAATTCATCAATAAAGTCTTAACATCTTACTTTTCATATCCTGAATAGGATTTATTTCTTAACCACCAATGCAAACTTTTCTACATACCTCAATTGCGCGCATTAAAATGTCTTAAATATAAATCAGTTCAATACTAACAACCGTAAAGTAACTAACAATGCATACAGAACGAACGTGTACGAAGCTGATGTGTTCCTGTTTCACTAGAAGTTATCATAATACCAAGTTCAGAATATGATTCTTGTTTGGTTCTTTTACGAAACATTACGCAATACCTATGATTCTTGTTTGGTTCGTTTTCGAAAATCCATTTACGTAATACGCATGATCTTGTTGATTTTCTGTTTTCGAACATGTAAGCTATAACATTTGATCTTTGTATTTGATTACAGGGTCAACAAACAATTTTATTAAAAACAATGTTATGTTTTTTGTCTATTATGTCTTTCATGTTTTATAACAACTCTAAAAACTTTATTTTTTAATTTAGTATTCTTTTAAAAATCATTTATTTTTGTTTTTGTTTTTTTATAAAAAAAACATTTTAATTTTTATTTTTCGTTAAAACTTTTTGGTTTACTAATATATTTATTCTTTTTTTTTTAATAAGCGTTAAAAAATTTGTGTCTTTTACATACCCAAAATAGATCTTGTGAAAGCTTTTTATCAGATCCCAATCCATTCTGCTTACTCTTTCTCATCGTCTCCTACCCCTCTATGATATCTTAATCAATCTATTCGATGCTAAGATTCTAATCACTGATTTCGTTGTATCATTTTGGATAAACATAAATAAAACAATTTCTATACATCTGATCAACGAATCTATGCCTTACATAACATAAAGTGTTCACTTTATTAAAGCTAACATAGCATTTTCAGAACTAAGAATATAATGTTACTACCAAAACATATACCTAACACATCTCAAACCTTATTAAGTTAAGCGGGTTATTAAGTTAGCAAGGTTCCACACTAACACTAGTAAAGTGAACTAAATAGTTGCCAAAACGAACCTATTCACACTTTTGTCAAGTGCAATATCTCTTAACTATAGCAATGTTTAATTTTAGATTAACATTTATGGTCAATATTAACAAATAATAGTAGCACAATCCTTGTTTCTAATTCATATCATACCAATTCAACGAGTATAGGGTGCTAAGCTAACATAGTTTGGTTCACATGAATAAAGCTTACCCATATGATGCATTGAGATTAACTAAGAATATTACATCCACTACCGACAAAACCTTAAAACACACCTTAAACATGAGATAAACCTTTAACGATTAACAAAGTTTCACACTTAACAACAGTAAAGTAACCATTCACATTTTTCTCAAGCATATCTCTAACATAACTTTATGTTTTTATATTTACATTAACATGGTAAATTAAATTTACATATATTTTATTCTATAACATTTGGCTATTATTTCATACGATCAATTGATCATTTTTATATCGGCTACAACATAATAAAGTTCACATCTATAAACTAATTCATAGCTATATACCCGAACTAAAGAAAATTATTTATCATTTATCAACGATCAATAGTATAGCCTAAACTAACTTCCTAATATTATTTCCTTAATTAACGTTCCATCACTTATAGCACTCAGCCTCGTAGTAAGATATCCAACAACAAGTCGTTTTTAGAGATGCGTCTTGCGATTGTCATCGTACCAGTAAAATGTCGAAAATCCTACGGAGAAAATAGTGTATTAATTACTCTAATTCCTTTCATTTCGTAATGGTATTCTTTCTTTCAACCATATTCATATTATGAAGCGTAAAACAAGGATATAACTATCACTTTACGTTAACGCATAACGGATCAAAAGTCTAGTTCAACATGCCTTATTACTAACTTTTGTTTTTTAAAATCAATTTGAAATTCAGATAATTAATATTTGTTATTTCATATCTTATGACTTATCAGATTTCGTTTTTCATCATATTATTATTGTATTTCCGTTGATTTCAACTAGAGTTTAATCAAATGCATATTCGGGAATGTTGGCTCCAAACTCCTCCCACTTTTCGGAACAACATTACGCAATACCATTTGATTCTTGTTTTGTTAACAGACGTTTCACATCTTAACAACAGTAGAGTTAAACTACAATAACAACGAATAATCGTAACCTTTACTCATATTATTCGTCAAGATAACCTCTACACATTATAACAATAGTTAATTTTACTTAACTATTGTAATATTTAACAAAATGAAAGTATCATAAACATTTTTCAGATGAATGTATCTTCTTTAGAATAACGCTTAAACATAATTAAGTATTTCACATCATAAAGCTAACATTAGCATAACCCGAGCTAAGGAAATAGTGTACAACGCACAAACCTAAAATCAGCTACGCTCTAATAAACTGTTAACAGTATTAACAATGGTCCCGCACTTTATACATCGTTGTAAATTAATAACAATTGCAGACAAAATGTATCACTATCATACTTTTTTTCCAATGACAATCACTCTAACAATATTAACGTTAATTTTACATTGACTACAGTAATATTAACAAAAAATTTATCACATCCTTATCTAATTATCATACAGAACAACGAATATACGCTAACGTAACACTTTTTTACACTAAACTTCATAGGAAAATTAACAAAAAATTCATCATAACAGTAACTAATATCATAATAAGCATCATGTAATTGCAAACATAACAAAGTTTTTTTATCAACAGCAAACATATAAAATAACAAAGTTTTATTCAAACACACATACATTAAAAACAAGTTCTTGAATTAAAAATCATCATAATAAAGGTAAATAGATCACTGATTTTTAAATCTGTTAACAGCATGTAAACGTACAGACTAACATTGCATACAGAATCGTAACAATTCACCGCTTTTTCAACTGATTATTCTTATTACTACTCATTATTTGTTTTACCGTAACATGAGTATATATTTTACAAACATTTATCATAACCCGTACCTATATTATCATACATACCTTATCTGGATATTTATGCAAAATAACAATGTTTTTCATATTCAATAAACTAACATAGCAACTAGAACTAAGAAAATAATTTGTACAAATGACCTCAATACTTAACACAACTTATGCATCTAATAAACAGTTAAAATATAACAAAATTTCCACACTAACACTAGTAAGTAATTCAACTTTGCATACAAACGAACTATTAAATGTTTTTCCAAATCTATTTCTAACATATTAACGTTTTAATTTTGACATTAACACAGTAATATTAACAAAAAATTGTATACAAACCTTTGTCTAATTATCATACAGACCAACGAATAACTGTAAAACATAACAAAGTTTTATCCAAACATACATAAAAATAAGTTCTTGTTATAAAATATATATTGTAATTTGGTATATTTCAGGTTAAACATTTTACATGCAGTTAAAATCAGTAAATCAGAAATTCAAAGATCAAACCCCTCTCCACCCTTCCCACCATGACCCTTTGATCTATGATCTATTTATTCATGTCATATTTCGAGTATTATTTCGACTAAAACTAATAAAAAAATCAGTTTTATTATACTAAACCATCGAATATCTTGCTAACGGAATTACAAAGTTTTTTTTACAACTAAATAAGTCTAACATAACCTGAACTAGGATTATCATAAAATGACAAAAATCTTAACACCCACCATACGTACGAATTAACTACTAACATTAAACAAACTTCCACTTACTGATCACAGTTAAAGTACCTAACACACATACAAAACGTAACCTAACTTCAAACTTTTTCAAAATATCCTAAGTTTAACAATATTTAAAATACCGAATTAAATGTAAAGATAATACAAAAAATTAGCTTCACTGAAATGATGGACCAATTTCTACCAAAGTTCACAACATCTTGAACTATAATTGACACTATCTTCGTTAAAGGGTCATTCTTCGGAAGATATTTTTATACATTCATTTTACCTTCATTTACAAACTTATACATTCATCAAATTTAAACTATTGTAAGTTATCAACAAAAAGAACAAAACTTTAACAATTCTACCTAATCTTACGAATAATCTAAGTTCTTCATTAAGAAAGAATCTAAAGCTAACACATTACAAATCCAGAGCAGGAAACCCTTAGGATGCCCCCTTGAAAGATGAGGAATCCTGAGAGGGGTCACTCCGAAGGTGTAAGCGCTTTGCCTCAGCGCCCTTGGATTTTTTTCAGATGCTACGGGCTTACTTGTTGCTGATATGCTGTGCAAAAGTGGGAACATATCGACTATTGTGTATGATCTGTTAGCTACCTTTACCTTTGATAAGTAGGGTATTTTCAGGATGTTTTAGCTGATAATTCATACGCGAGGTATGTTAGTTGCATTGTACATTATATTCTTAGTAGCGATTATGATATATATTACGCTTTATTGATGCTAAACTTTTGTTGGTTAAGTTTCATAAAATAGGAGGAAAGATATAAAAACTATTTTATGTTGGTTTGTTAAAAACCTTTGTTATGTTATCATTTATTTGTTGGGTATTGTGATAGTTAGGTACATTTATGATGAATTTTTGTTAAATATTACGAAGTTGATGGTAAAGAAAATTGTTTACGTTTGGCAATATATTCTAGTTAGATTGATTAGACTGAGTTATGTTAAAATTATTTGGTTTAAATCATTACGATGTTAATGTAAAATTTAACATTGATATTGTTAGAGATATGTTTGATAAAAGTATTTGAGCTAAGGTTACTTGTTTATGAATGTTACGTAACTTTACTGTTGAGTAAGTGCGGAAGTTTGTAATGTAGTAGTTTATTCGTTACGATATGGGATTTGTTTGTGTATAATTTGTCGATAGTACATTATATCCCTAGTTTCAGGTTCATGTAAGCTTTTTAATGTAAAAACTTTGTTACTTTAGCATATGGATGGTTAGTATATTAAAAAACTTATTTTTTTTGTTATGTTTAGTCGAAAGGATACTCGAAATTATGACATGAATCAATAGATCAAAGTTCATGTGGGAGGGGGGAAGTGTGGTGATGATTGATTTACTGATTCTTTACTGAATTTCTGCTTTAAAATCAGTAAATAATTACAATTTACTATGATATTTTATTTCAAAGAGCTTATTTTTTTATGTTACTGTTTGGATAAAGCTTTGTTATGTTTACAGTTATTCCTTGGTCTGTATGATAATTAGACAAGTTCATAAAATTTTTTCGTGAAATATACTGGTTAATGTAAAATAGTCGTTAATATGTTAGAAAATGTTTGAAAAAGCATGAATAGGTACGTTTTGTATGCTGTTGGATACTTTACTAGTGTTAAGTGTGATGAAATTTTATTAATGTTAACTGTTTATTAGTGCATAATGTGTTAAGTTTTCATTGTTTTACATGATTTCTTAGATTCCATATGTTGCTATGTATAGCTTATTAATGTTGAAAACAGTGTTATGTTACATATATCCGTAGTTATGTCATATAAATAGGTACGGTATATGATAAATGTTTGTTAATATATTCTGTGTTAAGGTAAGAATACCTATGATATGATACAGATACGTTTTGAAAAAAGCTTGAACTTATTTACGTTCTGTATTTCTAATGTTAGTACTTACCTGCTTTAATCAGCTAAAATTCCAGTGAACTATTTACACTTATTATGCATATTTTATTCACAGAACATTTTTATGTTAGATGATGTAAGTATAAAACTTTGTATTTGTTCTTATGTCGGTGTTGGATAAAACTTGTTTAGTTTGCAATTATTGCCAGTGAGGATTTTATGAATTTTATATGGTTATGATGAATTTTTTGTTAAATTTTACATGTTTAATGTAAAAAGTGTTACGTTTAGCGTATATGCGTGATCTGTATGATTATTAGATAAGGATGTGATAAATTTTTGTTAAATATCTCCATGTTCAATGTAAAATTAACTTAATATGTTAGAGATGTCTTGGAAAAAAGTATGAATTTGTTACATTTGTATTGCATATGTTAGTACTTTACGATTTAAATCGGGACTTTTTGTTAATGTTACCGTTTATTAGTGTGCGTAACTGTGTATAGGTTGCCGTGTACACTATTTATTTAGCTCGGATTATGCTATGTTAGCTTATTGAGTGAAAACTCTTATTACGTTTAGCGTAGATATTCGTTGATATAGTATGAGAATTAGCCATGTTATAAACTTTTTGATTAAATTTATTCGCATGTTAATGTAAAATTAACAATTGTTATGTAAGAGTATGCGTTGAGAATATGAGTAGGTATACGATTTTTATTTGTTATGTAGTTTACTTCTTACTGTTGTTCAAGTAGAAACGTTTCTTGTTATACAAAACAAGAATCCAATTGGTATTGCTGGCGTAATGTTTCGAAAAAGTGGGAGAGTTGAGACTGATTCTTGGAATTGCATCTATAACGTCTAGTGAACAGGAAATTACATAATATTATATTTTGAAACGACTATTCTCGTAAGTCATAAGATATGAAATACAATATATATGATCTGGTTCATGTTACAACAAAGTTCGTATTTATTGCATGTTGAATAGACTTTTGAACCGTTAGGGTCCGTTCGTGTGTTATATTCTTGTTTACGCTCTTATGATTGGTTGAAAGAAAGAATCTCATTACCTTAAAGGATTGTTTATACACTAATATCTTTACGAGGCTGGTGTTAAGTGTGGAACTTTTTAATGTTGACTATGTTTCATCATAGGTAATGTTGTTGTTAGGTTGTCTTTATATTAATTTTCTTAGTTCGGTGTATCTATTGTTAGCTTTCATGATGTAGAAAACTTTATGAGTTAGCGTTATACTTCAATTGAATCAGTATGATAATTAGCCAATTTATTTGATAAAAATTGTTAAATTTTGGTCATTTACAATGTTAAATATTTAAAACATTGCTATTGTTTAGAGAGAGTGCTTGAGAAAAATGTGAATAGTGTTACTTTACTGATTGTTAATGTGAAACTTTTGTAACGTTACAGTTATATTCATGTTTAAAGGTGTTTAGTTTGTCCGGTTTTTGTGATTAATATTCTTATGTTCAAACTATGGTACTGAGTCTATATTCGGTATTGATTGTTATGATAATTAATTACAAGGTTTTATATTATTATTGGTTTTATATTACTGATTATAAACTTTTTATACATTGCTATGTTAAATAGGCTTATAGCATAGGCACTATGTCAACCCTGTTGAGCACTGACGTTTAGTACTTTACTGTCTGTTAAGTGTGGAACTTTGCTAATTTTAACCGCTTATTGAGTGTTTGAGATTTTTTTGTTAGTTTATTGTTGTATATTATATTCCTAGACCGATTGATGCTATGTTAGTTTTATGTTATGTGTAAAACTTTGTTTATGTTAGCATATCTATTCGTTTGATCTGTATAAAGAACTTGTTATGTTTATTTATCCAAAATTATACACGAAATGTGAGGTTTAATCATTAGTTCTCCAACTAGATAGATAAAAGAAGGGGAGGAGACAATGAGGAGATACGCCGTGGTTGGTTCTTGATTTACTGATTTACTGCTTCCAGTGTAATGCTAAAAACTACAAATTTTTTTAACTTATAACATAATTAAGTTTAATAATTTTAGTAAATTACACAAAAAGTTTTTACGAAATAAAAATTTAAAAATAAGTTTGTTTTTTTTATAAATAAAACAAAAACAAAAAGTTTTTAAAAAAGTTTAAAAGCAAAAACAATTTATAAATTTAATTACATAAAAACATACAGTACATCAAAAAAAAACATTAAAAATGTTATTTTAATAAATTTGTTATATTGGTTGACCGTTTTATCAAACAAGAATCAAATGATAGCCTTAATGTTCGAAACGAACAACAATGAAATCATAGGTATACGTAATGTTTCGAACGAACCAAACAAAATCATAGGTATTGCCGTATATGTTTTCGTAAAAGTGGGAATTTGACAATTTCTTGACTTTGTATTTTATAACTCTAGTGAAACGGAACCACATCAGCTTCGTACGTTTTGCATATCATGTTAGTTACTTTAGTGGTTGTAAAGTATGGAACTTGTTAATGTTAGCCATCTTATTCCGATCATAAAATGTATTGTTAGGTTTTTGCCATTGTGCCGTTATTTTATATTCCTAGTTCAGGATTAGAATGAGTATTGTATACTTTTAATTAAGGGTAAAGCTCCACAGATATTATGATTATATTTCAAAACAAAGTTATTAGATTCTAAACACCGTTAATTTTTTTGTTTTTGTTAATGTAAATAAATAAAGTGTGATCTCTTAACAATTGCTGCCAAAAACCTTTGGAATATGGTACGTACTTAAGCAGCGCAAGTTACTTTCTCCTTTTGCCAAAGTAATGGTTTATTTTGTAGAGTCGATGTTTATACATTATATTCTTGCATCAGGTTATGTTATGTTAGCTTTTATTGATGTCGTTAAACAATGTATAAATTTACGTTTATAATATCTAAATAAAGACAAGCAAGCATTTCAAATTGTTTTATTACAAAAAGAAGTAAATTTGCACGCGGTATCATCAAAAACGTACATTAAAGAAATAAATTATAACTTAAAAGGTAAAAAAAAAATTAAAAATTTTAGAGAAATAAAATTTTTTAAATAGAAAAATTTTTTTGAACAAAAAGTGTAACATTAGTTGAGTCGTGTGTAAATAAAAGTTTTTTTACCCAAAAATACGTATGAACTGAGATCGCCACCTCCAAATGTTGTTTTGATAAACTGCACCCATTTTAGTATTGACTTTGTAAATGTTTAGCCTGTTTATCGTGTTTATATGTATGTAGTTTGATGTTATACATTATTATTCTTACAATTCAGGTTAATGAATATGTAGCTTTACTTGCTGTGTAAATCTTTTGTTATTTGTCACTCTTTATATTCGAGGTTAGTACTAAAAAAAAACATTCATTTATTATGCTATGTTTATTCAAAATGATACTCGAAATAGACTTGATGTGATCAGAATCAATAGATCAATAGATTTCAATACCCAATAGATCAGGGTTGGGACGGTAGGGAAGATGTATGGTGTTTGATTTACTGATTTTTCAGTGCATTGTACCGTTTAGAGTGTTCCTATACCTGTCTTTTACATTATTAAACTAGAATGACTAAAATGTTTAATAAAAACAAATATATGTTTTAAAGAAATAAGATTTAAAATTAAAAGTTTTTTTAAAAAAACAAAAGTTTAAAGAAAATAAAATAAAAATAAACAAAGTTTTTGTGTAAACAAAAAGTTTTGAAAGAAATGTAAATAAAAACTAAATAAAGTTTTTTTTAAAAAGCCAAAAAAAAGTATATCTGTGAAAAAAAATTTAAAAAATAAATAAAAAGTTTTTGAAAAACAAAAGTTTTAAAGAAATGAAATTAAAAAAAAAGAAACAAACACCATCCCTTTATATGATTTTGCTAAATGAATTATTTACCTCAATCAGTATTCGTACTGTGATCATTCTGTATGCGTGTTAAGTTACTTTACTGTGTTATAGTATCGAAACTTGTTATATATTAGCAGTTTTATTCTTGCTTAAGATTATCTGTGTTAGGTTTTTCGTTTGTATGTCTTAATAATTCTTGTTACTTGCGTTGATAAAGAATAAATTTTATATCTATGTGAATCGAGTTTATGTAGTTTAATATGTCTTCGACAGGGTAGCATTACTGTTCACGCTTTAGGCATAATCAGTATGATAATGAGGTTAATCCAGCTGTGACGATATGTTATAAAGTATATTAACGAAGTAGTTAATAATAACTAATGAATGACTTCTGACGGATCATCTTCTTCTCTGCTAAAACGTATCATATCTCTCTCTCTATCGGTCATCCGTCTCTCTTCTCTGCCTCATCTCTGCTCTCTCTCTCTGGCTAGTATCTCTCTCTCTTCTACTCTGTATCTAAGCAGTAATGATACTTCTAACTTTGAGTGTTGATGCACAGCTGTACCCTTATAGTGCGAGCATGATAGCTAGATAATTAGGGATTTTTAATGTGTTACGGTATGTGATCTGTAAATCAATATGTATATAAGATATTCGCTTATAGTTTACTTGATGTCCGAAAATATCACTATTTATGAGATGCGTTTGGCAGTATTTTCGTTGGTAGTATGATAATTACACAAATTTGTGATAAATTTTTGTTAAATTAACGATATGTTCGTTGCAGAATAAGAATAATAATGATAGTTTAGAGATATGTTTAAAAAGTTATATATATAGTATATATTTGATAAATATATAATTACGTAATTTGTATATGACAAATTAGTTTAAGTTAACGTTTAACAGTTTAGTTAGAGTATATATGGAACTTTGTTATACGATTGAACTGCATTAATTCGTATATGTATAATATATATATAATATATTACTATATATATATAATTATATATAATATTAATATATAT
>JABUQX010126714.1:0-17570 GCA_015478945.1 Trachelipus rathkii | reverse complement strand
CAGTTTCATCTGGTTCCTATTTAACTGATTTATGGTTTTCGCTCTTTAGAAACTACTGGCAGACTTGCGTAGTGGCGCTTGACATATCCAAAGCATTTGCCGGGTATAGGGCACGCATCATTGCTCTCCAAAGCTCCCCTCCTTCCTCCTTCTCTTTGCTTACTTATTTCCAGCTTCTTCAAGTCGCTAAACATCGGGTTTGGTGATGGAGCGACTTCTTCTTCTTTTTCTGTCATAAGTTGAGTTCCTCAGGGTTTCGTCTCATCTCCTACTTTATTCTACTTTTTCATTTAATGATCTTCTCACCTTGCACATCTATCTCTATCCACTCACTCATGCCGATGACTCGACCCTTCATTCGGTCAACTCATTTCAATTCTGCTCATCTTTTACTTGCGAGAAATTTCTTCTCGTCTTAATCTTTCCGATTCTATTCTCGCTTGTCTGGATAGAATTTGCGGGTGGGTCGTCTCAACCTTGTGAAATTCAATTCTTATAAAAACTCAACCTACAAATCTCCCCTCTCTAAAATACTTCTAACTTTCCTATCTCTTTTGACGGTTCTTCGTCTCTCCTGTTGACAATAGTAAACATTCTTGCCTTAACATAAAAAAAAATGTCTCAGAAAAGAAACACATCACAACGGTTGCTGGGGCGGCCTTAAAAGAAGCTGGAGTTCTGTTTAGACTGCGAGATTTTTTCCTCTTCTCAGTTACTCAGCTATTACAAGGGATCTCATCCGGTCTTGTAGTAGATACTGTTCTCATTCTTGGGGGCCCTGGTTTCACCCGGATTTTGACCAGGGTCGAGTCAAAGCCAACGGCGTATAAAATGTTATGTACTCCAGTTCAATTGAACCTCTATCTTTGCGGCGCGCGATGTTGGTGCTTTTCTCTTTTTCTATAGGTATTCGCAGCCGGAGCAGGTGTTCGAGGGAACTTACACTCGCGTACCACCACCTTTTACGACGCCCTCGTAGCACAGGGGTGCTGTATCTGATCTGCGCACGAGTTTTGTGTAGATATTGGTAAATCCAGCTAGTTTGCTGCGGTGGTTCCTTTTTTTCCTTCCACCACTGTTTTGTGGACTTCTTTCCATCTTCTGTTTTTCCTGCTGAATTAATTCTCCCTCACTTTAAAGCCTGCGTCTAGGTTCATCTGCGTAATTTGCGCTAGCGGATGAAATTTTGCGTGCAACATCCCCTCCTTGAATAGGGCTCTGCCCGTGAGTGGTGGTGCTAACTGTAAAAAAAAAAAAAAATTTGAAGACGGTTAAACGTTAACGATTAACGTTAACTGCCGCTACATTCTTTACCGAAAACGCTTTAATGATTACCGCCGTTAATTTTTTTTGTAAACGATTAAGAATTAACGACGTTACTTTTCTCATAACGGTGTCCACCTTTTAATATATATATATATATATATAATATATATATAATAATATATATATATATTATATATATATAATATATATATATATATTATTATTATATATATATATATATATATATATATGATATATATATATATATATATATATTATATATATATTATAATATAATATATAATATATATATTCATATTATATTATATTATATATATTTATATATATATATATATATATAGTAATAAAATTAATAAGTAGTGAAAATTGTACTTGCTAGAGCCGGAGCAGAGTCCTTTTTTTGCTGCTTCGACTCCGGCTCCAACCTACCAAAAAATTTCGACTTCTGCTCTGCAGCTTTGCTTTTAACCTACCTAACCCGATCCAGATCTAACTAAATTACCCATACTAAATATATTATTAATATAATTATTATTATGTTCATGTTCCAGTTCATTGAGCCCAATTATTAATAATAATAATAATAATATAATAATAATAATAATAATAATAATAATAATAATAATAATAATAATAATAATAATAATAATAATAATAATAATAATAATAATAAAAAAATAATGGTAATGATTAATAATAATAATATAATAATAATATAATAATAATAATCAATAATAATAATAATAATAACTAATAATAATAATAATGTTATAATTAATAATAATAATAAAAATAATAATAATAATTATAATAAGAATAATAATAATAATAATTATAATTTTATCATTATTGCTCATTTCATGATATATAAAAAATATAAATGTTATCGATATGTGTAATAAAAATTAAAAAAAAAATTAAAATTATCATATCAACAAATTTTAAAAAAAGTTTATATAAAAAAATATTAAGTTTAAAACGTTATATAATTTTATTCTTAAAATTAGAAATTGTTCTATTTATTTATTATCATTCTACTATGACGTCAGTAAAAAAAAAAAACATGAAAAATTATTAATCGATAATTTCAAATTTCAATACACGCGCATGAAAGTAAGTTGGATATTTATGCTCTAAAGAAAAGTAATATTAGTGTAAAATGCCAGAAAACTATAATAAATAGCAAAACTATAATAAATACAAATTTATATCTTATGTATACTGAAAATATAAATCTAAAATACTCCCAAAAAATAAACAATAAAAAAAAGGTAAAGCTATAAAAAAATCTCTTGAAAATTGTATAAAGTCCATTGGTCATATATCCATAGGTGGGCACGATAACGAAAAATGTTATCGCGATAACGATAAATCGATAACGAAAATCTTATTATCGATAGCCGATATCCGATAACTCCTGAAAAAAATATCGCAGATAAGGCGGTAACCGATAAATCGATAAATGCAAATTTTTATGTTTCATTTTATTATAAATAAAATGTTAAAAAAAAAAACACGACTTGGTTTTTAAGAAAATGTTAAAAATAAATTTATTACATCTTCTTTTCACCTATTTTATGAATTATAATATAAAATTTTCAGTTTTCCTTACCGACACGTACCCAGAAAATACGGGAATGTTGCTACTTGCTTTATAGGGGCCTATAACTTGTAAAATTTTGAATATATTAATTAAATAATTTAATTTTTTTTTTCCCTTTGCTTCTCAGTTTTTTTTTCATAAGAAATTTTATTTTTCTAATTTATGCTCTGATGTTATAGATTCTATAATGTATGTAAAAAGCCAAGGATAAATGTTTAATAAAGAATTTGAAATTAAATCAAAGAATTTAGTAAATTACAATTTATCAAAATAAAAAAATATAAATGCCTAGGTCCTGGCCTTCTGCATATTTATGTCTGTTCTTTAGGCATATTAAAAGTTTTTCATCTGACAGAGAATTCCTCTTAGCTCTGTAGATATCTTGCCAAGGGAGAACAAACGCTCCACCGCAGCGCTAGACGCATTGCAGTATTTACCTAATAAGAGATCAATGAGATACCTTCTCATTGTTAAAAACTAGGTCTACAGGCTGTCTGTCGATTTCGCCTGCAACCACTTATTTAGAATGAGAGCAGCTTTACTCTTGATTGATCTTTGATGACGCTGACCTTGAGTTAGTTTCAGTTAACATCAGCAATCAGGATCCTTGAGTTAGTAGTCCTTCTCTCTATGTCCTCTAACCTCGCTGCTGCTGGTACTAGTTGCGTAGTGTGTCTCGCAGTTCGGTAACCCCTCGCAATAACTCTATCTCACTCTATTGCCTCCATAGACTTTGAATTTTATGTGTGCGACGGTCTAGACCATCTGTGTCCTTTTTTGCCATATGGTTCTATCTATACAGCCATTCGAGAATGCTTAATTGCAGGCGAAACTTGTGGTTCCGGTGAAGTACTCATAAAAGGGCGAGGATGAGCTAGACAGTAGGCTGGTTATACGCTTATATTATTCTCTCTCGAAATGTGTGCCTGGAAAAGAACTCTCTGGTCTCTACGGTCGTACATTGGAAGTTTTAAGGTATGCTATATGTGCTCTACAAATTTGGTCGACAGATCTCGGAGAATATGGCAAATTCGACGTCTTCAAGTACTCAAGGTGTCGTATCTTCATAATAACGGTTTAGAGATATGGGGGTATTGACAAGCACTTAACACATTTTTAAGATAAAAGCACTGTATTCTCCAACCTTGGATTGTTAAGCTAGTGCAACGGGCGACTGGTGGCCATGAGCCTGGATAAGTTGAAAGAAATATATGTCTAACTAGTTTTTGAAAATGGAAAGCATACTCGGCATTAGCCTAAAGTAAAAAAGAAATAAAGAATTGAAAAAAATTTTTTTTTAGCTTACCCTGGCTTTAACGGTTGTTTGCTGCAAAATCTGATTATTTATTACTTATTATACACAGCATCATTGATACCTCAATAATAAATTTGGTACAACTAGTTATCATGCCAATTAGCTCTCTTAAAAAACACTAAAAGATATTCATCTAAATTATGGATGATATTATATGGCAGGAGGGAACCCTGGTCCACTTGACATGAAATCAGCTCACTAAATATAAATAATTTTTATTTTAATTTACTACATTTTGTATATATATACAATAAGTTTTCTACATATAGATTTAACTTAATTTTCATTTATAATTTAGTTTAAAATTAATTATTATTCATCATAATTATAATAATTACTATGAGTATAAATACATCTATATATATATTATTCTAATAATCGATATAAATGAAATTAAATAAAATTAACAGATAAAGAATTAGATCTATATACGACATAAGAGAAATATTTTTTCTCAAACTATTAAAGAAAAGACTAAGATGTTTGCTCATTTGAGGCTTTATTTACGCAAGGTAGTTATATACTATAATAGTATGTAATATTTAATATTAATTATAGTAATTAATATATTAATATATTAATGATAATATATATATATATTATGATATATATATATAATATAATATCATATTTATATATAATTTATATATATATATATATATATAATAATATATATATTATTAAATATTAATATATAATATTAAATCATATATAAATAATTATATCGCTCATGTATAAACCTTTATATGTAATAAAAATATTATTATCGTATGTATTATGTAGTATTGAAATCACGTTATCGGATAAATTATCGCTATATAGTTATCAGGTAGTTTAGTGAACTCAATAAATAAATTTATATCGCTCTATATAGATATCACGTAGATTAATCTCGGTAAAAGTTTTTATCGGATAACAGATAAACCTGAAAACGTTATCGTCAGATTAAATAATTATCTCCGGCTGATAATAATTATCGTACGATTAACGTCACACCTATGATAAATGATTATATATTATATGTTCTGTTATTTTATTTTTAATATGTTAAATATATTACAATAGTTTTCTGTTTATACTTATACTTAAAATATTTAATTTTTTTAAATATTATTAATTATTATTAATTATATATAATTATATATTTAATTATATATTATTATTATTATTTACTTATATTATATTATTTATTTATTATATATTATAATTATTTATTATTTATTTATAATTATATTATTATTATTTATTAATTATAATTATTATTAATTATTTATATATATTTTTTAATTATATTATTAATATTTATATTAATTTATTATTATTATTATTTTAGAATTATATTATTCTTATTATTAATAATATTAATTAATAATATATATTAATTATAATGATAAATTTAATTATAATTAATTATATTATCTATAATCATTATTATTTTATTATATTTATTAAATTAATTTTCATATTTAATGATTATTATTATTTATTATTATTAATTATTATTTAATTTAATTTATTATTATATTATTTAATTTAATTTATTTATTATTATATCTATTTATATTTATTTAAGTAAATAATTTTTTCGTTCAATCAATGCGAGAGAGTTCCAAAACGGACCACACTTCAATATATTCATTTAGTAGTGTTATGTGTGATATTTATTATTAATATATAATTATTAATTTTAATATAATATTCTTTATATAATAATTCAAATTAACTATATATTATAATTGATATAACTTATAATCACTATTAATATTAATTTATTTTTATTCTTTATTAGTATTAATGTTTAATGTAATACATTAATCATTGTATCTATATATCTATTATATCAGTTATTATATTTTCACTCTTAATAGATTTTTATTATACAAGTAGAGCATTTATTCTACCGCTCATTAGGGGTATCCGCGGTTATGTGTCGCTACCACTACCGTATACCTCGAATGTATCGTGTAAGTCGCTAGCGCTCCTTCCGCACCTAGTTCAGACCATCAGAAGTCATACTTTCTGACTGTATTAAATATCGTTCAAGAAAAGACAGCTTATAATAAAAACCGACAACATAGTCTATCAAGAGTATATGTTTTATATTTTTGATGCTCGATACTTACTTAATAGGTTTTTTAATTATTTATTATACTTAAATAGTTTCTTTGTTTATCCTTATCATAAAAAAATTATATTTTTAATTATATATTAATGAAAAATATAATATGAATAAGTGTTACAAAAATGCTCAAGGATGTGTTCCTCTTCAATCTCCCTCAAAATGGTCTTATATTCCATAGAGAGCTGATCAATAGAGATCCATATTATCTCTTTTGCGTAAACTAGATAACTATCTACAATTAAAAAATGCAAAATATGTGGTGAAAAAAGATCAAAGTGCTTTAGAAATTTCTCTATATAGATCGTAACAATCCATTGTAATATTCAGCCGATGGCTTACACAGCTAAAATATATCTTTTTTTATCTTCCTCAACGAGCGCAGCATTACTCAGAGGTGAAGATGGAATGTAATTAGTATTTATGATAACACAAGTTCAACTAATATCATGGCATTAGAATGCCTGAAGGGAAAAGATATCGCTTGGCTAAGGTATGAGTGCTGGTGTTTAGTGTCTCTCTTCAGCAGAGATCCATGCATGACTACTTTAAGGTCCTCTCCTAATCCTTTCTGCCTCCCTTTCTGATAATACTCTCGCCACCCTGTCCACACCTATTTCGTTCTAACGATTTTAGTATAATCTCCATGAAAGCCCTCGACGCCTGCCAGTGTCGATCTAATCCTACGCATCTAGCTCCTGGTTCTATATATCTATCTCTATTACTCTATATTCATATATCTCTATCTATCTCTATATCTATTACTATCTTATACTTATTACTATACTCTCTAGGCAATTGTGGCTTTGTATTGGCTTTTATACTCTTATAATATATATCTATCTCTAATATTTCTATCTACTATCTTCTCTATTTTACTATTATCTATATCTATCTATATTTACATCTCTTCTATCTCTCTTTTCATACTTCTTTATCTCTCTCTGCATTCTCATCTCTCTCTCTCAATATCTTTCTATTCTATATCATTCTATATCTCTATCTATATATACTATTTACTCTTACTACCGTCTATCTTACTTCTTACTCATATCCATATCATATCTATTACTCATCTTCTCTCGCTTCTCATTCATCTACTATTATCTCTCTCATTTACTCTTCTTATATATACTCCTTACTTACTCTCTACTCACTTTATATATATTCTCTCTGTATCCATCTCTACTATTATATACTCTTTGTCTCTCTCTTGGTTTTCCACATGAATTTTATTTATAGGTGGGCCTATGACTATTTATCAGTTACCCCTATAATATAATTAATTTACTAAGCTCTTACTAGATGATCATAATAAAATCAACTTAAAATGTTATTATTACTATATCTCGGTACCATTTTACTGAGGTCTTGACGTATTCGTCTTGGTAACATTCTACTGATTATTTATTAACAACTAACTCAGTCTTTCGTCTATAAGCAATTTCTTAGTTCCTTACTTACACTTTACAAATAAATAATGATATTATCTTTTATCTTCAAACCACTAAGAATTCTTCATAAGTAAACTATACTTTCATTTTTCTCTAACAAAGGTGCTGGACATACCACAAAGAGGCGCGGACACCTCTTTTTTGACTCGCGCACGGCAAGTCCTCTCTCCGCTATATTTTTCTGAACGCGTCCGCACCGCCCCGCTTATGTCTCCGTCACCCTATTCTGTCGTCTCTCTACGTCCGCTCGGACCTCCGGTACTAGCGCGTCACTAGCGGACTAGAGCTCCAATCGCCTCCTCTCTCTGTCATTTTTATTTTATTTTTCTATTTCTTATTTTTTTTCTCTTTTATTTTTATTTTTCTATCTCTTATCTATCTCTTAATAAAATACCTATTTATTTATTATTATCCGCTCACGTTCTCAGTATTTATTTCATTATCTAAGTTCATTCTATTCATTATTACATTATATACACCAACAAGAAAACCCTCACTAATGATTATGATTTATTCTATCTATTTAATTCATTTCATTATTTATTATTATTTATTTAATTATCTAGTATTATTATTATTATTATTATTATTCTATCTAGTTTTCATTAATTAATATAATTGGACTTATCTAGTATATCACATCTAATTACCCTTCAATAACATGGAACATCATAATAATTATTATTACATATCATTTACTTTTTAACGATGCGTTAATTAGTTCAGACCTGGATCCGGTTTATGTAGGTTAAAAAGCAACTAGCTGCACAGAGCAGTCTAGCGTGCAAGTCTCCCGAATATTTTGTTCAGGTTGGACCGGCTAGTCACATGCTACGCTCCAATAACAAAGTGACTCTGCTCCTCGCTCTTCTCTAGCTACTCTCTGCGTCTTACCTCCATTTTCTCTACTTCCTTTGATCAGCATACTTTTAACTCGTCGTATACTTACTTATCTATCTATATCTATATATCTTTATATATATATCATTAATTTTCTCTTAGCTATCTCTCTATTCCACCAATTACTATATTCTCTCTCTCTTCATCCAAATCTCCTGAACTCATACATATATCTCTTTATATCTCTTCCTATGGAATGATTCCCCTTTGATCTTATTCCACACTGCATTCACTATACTATATATATATATCTATATTACTATATATTTATATCATCATAACTCGCTCTCTTATACTATCTATTCTCTAATCACTCTTCCACCTTTATTTTCTTATATTTCTATATTGCTTACTTCCAATAACCTCTCTTCTCTCTCTCTCTCTCTCTCTCTCTTCTATATCTCTCTCTCTCTCTTCATCTCTCATCTACTCTCTCTCTCTCTCTATCTCTACTATCTCACTCTATCTTCATTCTATTTATATCTCTCTCTCTCTCTACTCTTCTCTCTCTCTCTATATTATATATATATATGATTAATATATATATATATTAAATAATTAATATATATTATATATATCATCAGGGCGATACTCCTATAATAACTTATTAACTACGCGTGCTCTCTATCTCCTCATCTCTCTCTTATATACTCATCTATTACTATATATATATATATATATATTATATATATAATATATATTAATATATATATATATATATATTAATATATATATTCTTTATTATTTTTATTAATTTATTATTTTTAAGATTTTAATGCTAGTCAAAGGATCCCACCATGGCCCAAGGGTCTCATAACATATTTAAGTGTCAAAAGAACAAATTTGAATGGTGAGCATAATATATGATAATATTCATCAAAAATAATAAATTAAAAAAGATATTAATATTTCATTCTCATTAATATAAATTATATATATTCAACTAACAAATATATATAATTTAAATGTTGAGTGATAAGTAATATTCATGTTTCTTTGGATAGATATCGAAGTAAAAATAGTATAATTAATAGTGTGAAAGTAAGTATAAATATAATAATGTAAGTAGATATAGATATCCATTTGATGAAAATACCAGTGTTATGGGCATATAAGAGGTTGGAAATAATGACTAGATCGAATTAGTTGGATCTCAGTATTGAGATACCAATCTATGCAGACTCCAGATATACTATTGTTAATAGAACTACAGTTCGTCGCTCTGGGGCTACTTCTCTCTCTCTAGGTGCCGGCATATAAATTTTGCATATATGGGAGGAAGTGAATTCCTTATATAGAGCAAATATATTAGTGGAGGGCTGTGTAGTTATGATATTGGTGTTGAGCCAATGCAGAGGTCCATATCATATACAAGAAGTATTACACGTCATGCAATGCAGCTATATTCATCCGTAAAGATAGATAAAGACCATGATACTCACCAATGTTCGGTGAGTGTTTAAAATATTCTAAAATTTCGGTCCTCGCAGATCACTATATGCTCAGCACGTCAGTTCATGGCCAATATTAAGTAAATTATAAACCTAAGATAAGTACTACTTGTATTAGAGAATGTATATATAAGTGAATAATAATCAGTAGTATTGATATGGGAGGTAACGACCTTGTCATATATAATATGGTAATCTGGGAGTATCCTATAGTGAAGAACTAATATCATCCGGATAAGATATAGGTGCGGCTAAAACGTCTCCTTTTGACATTCTCAGCGATTTCATTGTTGCCAAGTATATCACCATAACTTTCCGCTAGTCGTGTGAGAGGGGGACTTCTACAGCAAACTCTACTCTCCGCTCAATGATTTAATATACTTTCTCAGTGTTTCAATGTATTGTGTCTATTCTCTTTCAAAGTGAGCTTGTTCGAGAAAGTTCTATATTCACTTTTTTTTACTTTTTTCTCTGTTTATGAGATATGTAATACTGGCGTAAGGAGGACGTGAGGGATCGTTCATATGCGGCTGGCAATTGAGCCTGTTATCTTAGAAAAGCTAGAATATAGTATAAATGATCTGGATCCAGAACAGTGAGCATAAAGCGTCTATCTATCTTAATACATCTATTGTTACATGATTATATACTCTTAAGTAGAAGTTTAGTAGCCGATGAATTAAGTGAGCGTTCCATGAGAATGAAGCATATTTGTCAGATCAGTGAGATACAAGATGGTTTTAGAAATAGGTTTCTAATAAACGCTGCATGTGTACTGCCAAAATATGAACGTTTATTATACTCCTCGATAATAGAAATGTCTAGCATGTGGTGGCTGTGTCTGTAGTGAACCAAAAGAAATAGATTATCTAGTAGAGCTCGTGTCTCATAAATTATTAACAGCACAACGTGGCCTTGAGCAATAGAAAGTGTTATTTCTAATATCTCCAAGATAGTGTATCTCGTGCCCACTCGAAAATCCCAATCAAGACTTGAATTTTATATGCTCGATACGCCACTATCTCTGATTCATAAAATACTTGCATCTGTCCTAACTATTTTTAGTGTACAAAGAAGATACAAATACGAGGTAAATTGAGTGATACGTAAACTCCTCGATTTTTTATAATGTTTTTTTTCAGCGAAAAAATTTTCGTCTACTGCTAAAGGTGTGAGTCGCTTTTTAGTTTAATTATAATTGAAAGATATTGTTCAAGAGTTTATTTTCATGATATCATTCTTAATAAACGTATAAAACATATAACAAAAACATATTTTAAGAAATTTATGCTCAACCAGAGAGAGAGCACCGAATAAAAACTTACAATAGTACAACAGTGTGTCACACTGATACCTACAGACGGAGCTATTATATATAAATACAAGTATAAAGTCTATATAACGGTGAACACGCATGGACAGTGCATGCGGTTAGGAGAGACAAGGATCTTACATGAATAATAAAATAGGCCAAGATTTCTGCATGAAGCGGAGATTAAGAGTCGAGTTCTTCTCCGTCTCATTAAGCCTTTTTCTCTCCAATGTATCTTTTGAAGTATCCCAATCGCCATGTCCTCTATAATACCTTAAAGAGAAAGAAAAATATCGGCAGCAATATTGGGTCTTAAAAGATTGGAAAGAATTACATAAGGGTATGTTAAAAAATGTAATGTAAATTCTAAAAATTTATATTAAATGAACTGTATGAGAATTACTGTCATATGTTATAAATTTTGAATGGTAATGTCTCCGTTGATTGTTGTAAACTGCAACTAATCGTAATGTTTGAGTGCTGCTGTGAATGCTTGTTACATGTTGCAAAAGTGAGTCTTTAGCGATTGAATTTGATGTCTAAAACAGTGTTTGCAAGCTGTTGACTGGTATGTTAATTGACTGTAAAGTTGTAGACAATGTGATATGATATGATGTCAATTGAACAATATTATTATCATTGAAATATTATAATGATATAAAAGAAAATTGAAATTAAAAATTTCAAAATAAATTAAATTCTTGGGAAAATTTACTATATTTCGTTTACTAGATATAAAAATTTAATAATTAATTACCATGCCGTATGTATAATTTGAGAAATATATCTTTAATTTGTTGGTAATAAGGATTATATAAATTTTTGGTAATAGGGATTATTATAATCTGATGAACAGGGACAATATTAAGAATTGTTAAAAATTGTAAAAATATTTTAAACTTTTATTCATTAACTTTTATTTTTGAACAGGAGACATAGATATATATATATTATATATATACATATATATATATAATTATATATATATATTTATATGATATATATATAAAGAAAGAAATATTATATATATATATATATATATATATATATATATATATATATATATATATGGTATAGTATATATATATATTATATATATATATAGTGTAATCATATAACAAGATATTAAGTTATTATTACTAAAATGTATTACTCAATTCATGCTGGGACAGTGCTGTGACTATATATAATGAAGTCCATCCCTAGGACTTAATATAATATTAAATAAATTGCATTACGTTCCAAGGATAGATTTAATTATATTTTACTAATATGATAGGTGGTGGTTTTCAACATGATAGTGTTAATGCATAAGATATTAGTATAATTTACTGTAAGTTGTACCTTCTGTAAAAGTTTCGCATTAAGATTAGTAAATAAATAAAATATAGATTCCTTTACAAAAAAGAAAAAAATTAAATAAGTTTTCTTAGGTACTCCTGTTATTATAATTACCAAGATTATATTACAATTACCACCAAAATTATATTTTACTATTCATTATAAATAAATTTTGTGTGCGTGAATTAGTAAGAATGATAATATTCTCGAATGGGAGAATATAAAGGTAAATGGTAAGCAATTTAAAATAATATTCTTCTTTGGCTCCAGTAACGGCGATGATGTAACTTCACTCCATCCTTACACCCTGAAGGCGATGTATTTAAGACAAATAATGAGTGTAATTTATACATCAAAAGCCTTTTTCTCGGTCTATTTTTTACCCTTGTGTTTACCTATTTTGCTTAGAGAGAGATATATATATATATATATATATATATATATATATATATATATATATAAGTATATATATATATATATATATATATATATATATATATATATATATATATATATATATATATATATATATATATAAAATAAAAAAAAATGAAAAATTAAAAATTTAAACATAAAATTCTAGGTGTGTTTATGTATTTAAACATGAGTGCATATTTATGAACATGAACTGACCTTGTAGGTTATTTAATGTACTAATAATCGTGTCTACACACACTTTCATTAAATTCATGACTGGACGCCAGTTTAGATTCGAAATGTACTGCAAGACAACAGAAATCTTGGTGTAGGTGTTACCTATTCTGCATAGTGTTTGTTATTGTAGTCAATTAATGAATAAATATTTCTGTGTCGTTCGCAAGCACATATAATGCTCCATATGTAAGTATTACGTTCATTTATGTGTGTAATGCCCACATATGCATCACCTTATGTATATCTCATAATTTATAACTATTCGTACATAATTCGTACATAATTTTCATTCATACATAATTGTACATACATAGTTTTTCGTCGCTACCCCAAAATCTTTTAATATTTTGGGTGCGCGGCACACTGAAGGTTAATTTTGAGATACACCTTTGAAGGATAAACATGAATAGGGCGATCTTATTACGGCTGTTTCATATAATTAAATATGCTGCCGCCGGTATCTTTGTGCCTGATTTTGTTCTAATTTCGCGCCATTGATTTATACTCAAGCTCATTGAGCTTTGTGACTCCTTCTGGATTGATATATATATATATCTATATATATAATCAATTCAATATGTATAAGACTTATTTTGCCCTTATTAGCGCTTTTTATTTTTCGACATGGCTGGTTCTACATGCCTGGGAGTCCTTAGGTGTTCAAAATTGCATCTACTTTTCTGTATGGTTTTCTAAAGATAAGAAGTGGCTGGATTCAATCCTTTCGACTTACGGGGCGCAAGAGTGACGGTTTTCGGTCACCTTGGCATCGTCCAAATCATTAATTGATCAACGACGTCTTACGGGTACAGTTCCCGCAACCTACTGCGTTTATTGGATTGTCCCTTGGATCACTTCACTACATCTAGAGTATCTAAGCTTGTTAGTCCCGATCATGGGTTATTAGTGATATTAGTACTAGGTTGGGCTTTTTCTAAGCTTCAAAATGACTGTCCAATTTCCTTTTGAAGTTTGATCCACCGTCTTTCTCAATACACCTTTTAGCCTTGTATCTTGACTTTAGCTTAACCTAAATGTATTTCTTTATGGCTTGTACCGCTTTTGCCTCTAGCGGGTGCAAAGCGCTTGATTACTAGCTTATCGGTTATCAAACACTCCACAACTTTCGGTACCCTTTTACCGACATTTCTGATTCATTCATCTTGAGCTACTCATGTATTGACATAAGATATAAGGTCATTATATAAAAAATGTATACACATTATTTTTACGTATACCGTAATAAATTAATAACTGTTGTTAAATAAATGTTTTCAGAATAAAAGTTTCAGCACTTTATATATATAAAATACTGTTTCTTCTATATTAGACACTTATAGTATATATATATATATCATATAGTATATATATATATAGTATAGTATATATATATATATATATATTATATATATATATATAAGGTATATGTTGCTATATATATATATAGTAGTATATATGTTATATATATATATATATATATAATATATAAATATATATATATATATATATATATATATATATATATGCTATATTTATATATATATATATGTTGTTATATATACAGGTATATATATATATGCTGCTGTAGCATATATATATATGCTATATATATATATGCTATATATATATAAATCACCCGCTGTATTAGAGAGAAAATTTTTTATATAAATAGTCTATATTGATTTATTTTTACACTTATATATATAAGTAAATTATTATACCGTTTGGCATTTTTATATACCAACACCTGTGTTTTGACACTTATATAATTTAATGTGTTTTTCGACACTATTTATATAGATAAATTATTATTAGCACTTTCATATACGTAAATCAATACTAAATGTTTCTAGGCATTTTATATACGTAAATTAATGACGAAATGATATAGTATATATATATATATTTTTACATAGTTAGAATTAATATTTCATTATTTTGTATAAATTAATACAGTGGTTTTAATTCTCCGCGTTAGTACGTAATATGTTATAGGCATTTTATATAAATATATAAATTAATATTTTATTTTAGGCATCTTTTGTAGATAAATTAATATCGTATTTTAGGCAATCTTTCCAGAATTTTTCCAGATTAAGCAATATCATCTTTTCAAATATATATATATATATATATATAGTATATATATATATAGTATATATATATATATATATACATATATATACATATACATACATATATATATATATATACATATATATATATATATATATAGTATATATATATATATATATATATATATGTTATATATATATATATATATATATATAGATATAGTTATATATATATATATAAATATATATACATATATATATATATATATATATATATATATATATATATATATATATATATAGTATATATAAATATATCGAAAGATATGTTTATATATATATATGCATACAGTTGTGTGTGTGGAAGCATGTATATATATATATATATATATATATATAGATATATATAAAGATATATATTATGAGATAGCAGAAAGATATATATATATAGAAAGAGCAAAAAGATATAGAAGTAGTATATGTGTTAAGGTTATATGGTTATATATATATATATATATATAGTTTACAGGTTGTATAGTATATATATTAGCTTTGGTCTCTTTCTTTGAGCCAACTTCATCTTACAGCAGACGAAAAGGAGCAGTAAAGGTGACATAATTGCTGTTATTATTTTTAATAAATACCCAGCATCCAGCTGATCCACCTGGGCCAATCAGGATATTTTGCCCGTCTGGAAGAATCCTGGTGGGGTTCCACTCTGCAGGACGTAAAATCTACTTTACTTATTAGCTAACTGGGAAAGAAATTTTATATTATATATATATATATATATATATATATATATATATATATATATATATATATATATATATATATATATATATAGAGAGTATATATGAGAGAGAGAGAGATATATATATATATATAATTTTCCCCCCTTTTCCGGAATTGAAGGTGAGACGTTCAGCATACAAAAGAAAAAGAATAGTAGAGCAACATGACGGAAGTCGAAAAGAAGTCCCCCCTTCTTACCGCCCCCCATACCCTTAAATTAAGTGAAACCCCGAAATCAAGAAAATTGAATTCTAGGATTCAATAACAATGGACTCTGTACTGGCCAATGTAGGGGCTCCATCTTGAAACCAAAAATGCCAATCATATCCCCTTCACAAAACTTAGCCTTTCAATCCTATTATGCACCTCTTTCTCACCTCGGATTTCTTTCCCTCAGACATTCCTTTACTAACTATCCACTTTTTTCTTTCGGTCTCTGTACAGCTATTTGATTCCTTACACTCACCACTATCCATACCATCCATCCATTCCATATGACCAAATCATCTCAATGTATTCCTTGCCTTCTTCACAATCTCTACAAAATTCTAATATAAATATTCTTTCATTTTGACTAATCTTTTCTTTACACCTAGCATATATAGTATATAGTATATATATATATATATATAGTATAGTATAGAAGTAGATATATATATATACATATATATATATATAGAGTGGAGTATAGTGAGAGAGCAGAGAGTATAGGTATATATATATGAAAGAATATATATATAGTATATATATATATATATATATATATATATATATATATCATAGGTGGGCACCTTTGCAAACATTTTTTAGTCTCAGTTCGCAATTCTGTTAATTTTTGTTGGACATATTCTGCTGTTGGCACCTGCAACTTTTTCTGTTTTTAGTCTGTTATTTCTGCAAATCAGTTGGTTTGTGACATAATACTTTTTTTTTCAATTTATTAAATCTAAAATATCCGTTAAATCTTTATTAGTAGTTAAATATAATTTTAAATAAATACTTCTTTTTAAAATTTATATATTTATTTAATTTTAATATTATTTTTGTAAGATATGGCACAAGTTTTATAACAATGGGTTATATATATATATATATATATATATATATAGATATATATATATATATATATATATATATATATATATATATATATATATATATATATATATATGAAGCGGCGTAATGAAAACGCGCGAAAGTGGTTTTCATTGAGTTAAAAATGAAAACGTTAAACACCTAAATGATCTGAACGGGGTTATATACG
>JABUQX010126713.1:0-24883 GCA_015478945.1 Trachelipus rathkii | reverse complement strand
TGGGTAGAGAGGATGAGGAGAAGTGGAGATCGTCGAGTAATGATGAGAAGGTTTAAGAAATTGCGGATAATTGTTGTTTTACCTGTGGTGTCGGATTTACCAAGCAAGGGAGGATGTCGTACGGAAGTGAGGCAAGAATGGGAAAAAATACGGAAGAAGCAATAAAAAGAGCGTTTATATTTTCCAATTCATGAAAGATCGGATGAGGATATAAAGGGTGAAAATGAGATAATATTTGATAGGGATACTGGTACCTACATTGCATGATATAAGCAAAAATATGGAGCATTGCAAACAAGGGAAGAAAGAAAAGGAATCGAAGTGCTGAATATGAAGATGTTTAGAGGGACGTTAGTGGGAATATAGGAGAGAGAGAGAGAGAAAAGAGAGAGAGACAAGAGGAGACGAGAGAGGAGAGAGAAGAGAGAGAGAGAGAGAGAGAGAGAGAGAGAGAGAGAGAGAGGAGATGAGAGAGAGAGAGAAGAAGAGAGAGAGAGTGTGGGGGGTGTCTGTGATGAACAGGATGGATTCGGCGAGACTGAAATGGTGGGGGCTATAAGTAAAAGATTCCGGAAAGCAAGTACCGAAGGAGAAGGTGGAGGTGGGACGGTGGAGAAGTAAAAGGTTGTAAGGCCGGAAGGAAGACCGAAGGTAAGATGGAGATTTATTGCGTGAGAAGCCCTGAGAACGATATGACTGCCCACGATACGCCAGCTGACGGAGAAAGTTGTGTACTTTTGGAAAGGGAAATCGATGCTGTCTCCACTGACAGGCCGAAGGCCTTCCTCGGAAGACGTAAGACGTAAGTAATAAATATATATATATATATATATTATACTATATATATAATAATATATATTAATTAATATAATATATATTATATATATATATATATATATATAAATAATAATATATATCTATATACATATATTATATATATTATATATATATTATATAATATATATATAAGTATATAATATATTATACTATATATATATATATAATATATATATATATATATATTAATATATTATATATATTAATTTATATAATATATTATATATATATACTTATATAAATATTATATATAATATATATATAATAATATATATATACTATATATATATATAATATATTGATATATATTATATATATATATAATATATATATATATATATATAATATATATATATATAATGATATATATATTTAGTATATATATATATTAATATTATACCTATATATACCTATATATATATATATAATATATATATATATAGTATAATATATATATATATATAACGATATATACAAAAAAATGATGGAGTCGGTGGTGTTTCATACTTATAACCAAATTAAACAAAATGGCAAAGTGATGCTTTTCCGCTCGCATAATATATATAAATATATATATATATTAATATATATAATATATATATATTTATATATATATATATTAACATATTATATATATTTATTATTTATATTTAAATCTATATATATATATACTATATGAAATATTAACAGTCCCACCGTTGTAAACCAAGTGAAATTTTATATATTATTATAAGGTCCCTTGCTTTGACGAAAATGAAGGATTTGGTCTTTCTGTGACTGATGAATAAGTAACTTTTTTAGCTCTTAGGAATTATTTTAACCTTTTAAAGATAAAATAGCCAGTAGTTACAGGATTAAAGAAACTAATAAAAACGGGAATGTCGACTCCTAATTATTGTCCTGAATCTGAACCTTATTTTGATGGAATTGGATGTACTGATAAAGAATACTTATGCTGTGATGCCTGTACTGTATACTGTACAAGTGATGATAGTGGAAAAAACATAACAGATTCTTTTGACTGTACGGCTTACTACACCTGCGAAAATGGTGAGAGCTTTCCAAATAAAGATGAACACTATTATTGTGCTGAAGGACAACAGTTTGACAGTGATCTTGGTGTTTGTACGGAAACGACCGAAGCTCTATGCTAACGTAAAGAAAACTCTACTGCATTGAAAATTAGAAAACTTCTCTTAATTTCGTATTAGGAAAACTAACACTTGTATATACTGAACAAATCAGTATCTATTTATAAAATAAATAGTACCGAATGTAAAGAAAACTCTACACCTTTTAAGAGTAGAAATCTCCTCTAAACCTTATATCGTAAGCTTACACTGGCAATACTAAAAAACATATTCAGTTGTCAAACGGATAATAATGCAAATATCAGAAAACTGATTCAAATACTGCAGAAAACCACAATATTTATCAAGCAAAATTATCAATGGAAAACCAATATAAAAAGCAGGGCTTGCCGGAGTTCGTAAAAATAAACTCTTTCGACTCCTGACTCCGACTCCGACTCCATTAAAACAAAATTTGATTTTTCGACTCCGCTCCGACTCGACTCCACTTAAAACAAAAATTTTTGTCGACTCCGACTCCGACGCCGACTCCACTTAAACAAAAAAAATTCGGGACTCCAGACTCCGACTCCACTTAAACAAAAATTTTCGACTCCGACTCGGACTCCGCACATCCAGCAGTCAAATTCAAAATTTCGACTCTGACTCAGATTAGTTGCTATAATTACATATAAACATTTTTTTTTTCAACAATTATTTTTTGTTGCTTTTGAGAATAAAAAAAGAATATACCACTTTTCAATGAATCTAATCTCAAATGCTATACGGTAAAGTACCGTAAAGACGTGGAGGAGGGCAGGCGCAACACACATGACAAACAAATATATTCAGTTTCAAAACAAATGTATAACGTAAATATAATGCAAATTATTTGTATTTGTTATTAGTTTACACGACCAACACCTATTAAACAGTTTCAATATTTCTTTAACAATAATGAATAATAAATAATAATATATAATAATAATAATAATAATAATAATAATAATAATAATAATAATAATATAATAATAATAATCAATAATAAATAATAAATAATAATAATAATAATAAAATAATAATAATAGCATTAAGAGAATCGCTTATGAAATAAAAATACAAAAGAATTTCTGAAACAAAAAATTAAAAAACTGGATTTTATTATTAGGAATATATATATATATATATATATATATATATATATATATATTTATATATATATATATATATATTATATATATATATATATATATATATATTATATATATAATATATATATATATATATATTTAGTATATATATGGATTGCCTTAAAATACACAAAAACTCAGAAAATTCACCTTTGAGACCTGTAATATCTATGTGCGGAACGGGTACACACGAAATTGCCCAATATCTGAACAGCATTATCCGACCATATCTTAAAAACTCTTTCATAGTTAAATCAAATAATGAAACATTATGTAAATTATCAAACTTAAAACTTGAAGCCACTAATATATTCGCCTCACCTGATGTAGAATCTTTGTTCATAATGTACCGGTTCTTGATAGCGATTGACAGAATAATAAACGAAGTGTTCACTCAAATTAACCTACCCCACCAGATATATCAGCAAAACATATGAGGAACCTCTTTATTTAATTATGTTGAATCAACAACCGTTTAAATTAAAGAAAAACATATAAACTTACAAAACGATGGACTGCCAGAATGGGGTCTGAACCACTTGGACCTAACCACAAATTTTGCTGACTTTCTATATTCCAATCTGGAAAAAAACAAAAATCCTTCATAAAACAACAACTATTAACCCCATTATTTAACATAAGGATGTCGACGACACCCTCACTATTTTTTAGGAACATAGATTCATATACTTCAGTTCATCAATAGAATTCAAAAGTTGTTTGTCATGCTATTATTAACCTAAGTTAACCTTAGGTTAATAATGCTATCTGTTTTTAGACATTCAAAAATCAATGTTAATTCTGACGGCTCATTTATCACAGATCACATGTCAAACCCAGCTGATTAATGGTCTGTATAGGAACATGGATCTATTCAACCGGACTATTTACAAAGAAACGATCGTAAAAATTTTAGTTACCAGAGCATGACAACCTATGTCCAACTTGGGAAAACTTTTTGATGAAAAATTTGCCGCATTAAGTAAATTTAATTAACTGTGATCAATCCACAATAATCAGTTGAAAATTTAATTAATAAACCCTTACAAAATTATTATAATTAAAGTACAGTAAAAATAATCAGAAAAAAATCGAATAAAAATTTCTTTCTTCAAAACTTCCAATGCTATTTGTGCCTTCGTAATATTTTGACCTTTTGTAATATTTTGAACCTTCACCTCAAAACTAAAGACACCTCAAAATTAAAGTCAGACTATACATAAGTCAAAACAACTGTCCATCTTAATTTAGCACAAGAGATCTTTGCCCGACAACCATCCACGTTGTGTACAATTATAACTTGCCCTAGTTAACTGTTACGTCGATCAATATATTGGTTACACGAAGGATAGATTGTGGGACAGGGCATATCAACATCTCTACAGTCCAGCAAAATCTTTGAACATTTCAATAGGGCACATGGTCAATCAACTATTAGTAATATTTCTAAACACTTCACAATATTATACGGATCGTGTGAAGTCCAGAAACTTAAAATTGGCGAGGCTTTCTACATCAAAAAAAATTTAGCAAAACCTAACATAAAATTTTATGTAATTTATTTTAGCAGCACCAATTTCATTTTGATTTACTATTATTATATATCAATTTAAAAAACTCATTCGCTTACAAGAAATAATACTCTGAAGATGTCTCCGACCTCTTGAAAATTTTCGACTCCGACTCCGACTCCGAACTCCTTAATTCAAATTTGGATTTTCGACTTCCGACTCCGACTCCGACTTCCACTTCGAAAATAAATTCTTCGACTCCGACTCCGACTCCGACTCCACTTAAAACAAAAATTTCGACTCGACTCCGACTCCACTAAACAAAAATGTTTCGGACTCCGGACTCGCGACTCCGACTCCAGCAGTTCTCAAATTCAAAATTTCGACGTCTGACTCAGATTAGTGCTTACTGAGTTACATTAAAACACTTCTTTTTTTCAACAAATTTTTTTTTTGCTTGCTTGAGAATAAAAAATATACCACTTTTCCAATGAATCTAATTCTCCAATGCTATTACGGTAACAGTACCGTAAAGACCGTTGGAGGGAGGGCAGCGCAACACATGGAGCAAACAAAAATATATTTCATTTTCGAAAACCAAAATGTATACGTAAATATAATGGCAAATTTATTTTTTCTCTTATTATAAAAGCAGCCATTATAAAAATAACCAGTTTAATCTTTCAGTTTCAAATATATCAATAATAATAATAATAATAATAATAATAAAAATAATATAATAATAATAATAATATAATAATAATAATAATATAATTATATAATAATAATAATATAGCATTAAGAGAAATGATCTATGAAATAAAAAACAAAAGAATTCTGACAAAATTAAAAGAATGGAATTTATTTAGGATTATATATATATACTATATATATATATATATAATAATATATATATATTAGTAATATATATAATATATATAATAATATTATATATAATTATATATATAGTATAGTATATATAATATATATATATGAAATATATAATTATAGATATATTATATATATATATGGATGCCTAAAATACACAAAAACTCAGAAAATTCACCTTTGAGACCTGTAATATCTAGGTGCGGAACCGGTTACACACGAAAATGCCCAATATCGGAACAGCATGATCCGACCATATCTTTAATAACTCTATTCATTAGTTAAATCAGAATAATGAAACATTTATGTAAATTATGTCAAACTTAAAACTGGAAGGCCACTAATATATTCGCCTCACTTGAAAGAATCTTTGTTCATAAATGTACCGGTCGTGAGTACGATGACATAATAATTAACGAGTGTTTCACTCAAATACCTACCCCCACCAGAATATATCAGAACAACATATGAGGGAACCTTTTATAATTTGTTGTAATTTCCAAACCACCGTTCTAAATTAAAGAAACATATATTCTACAACTGATGGGACTGCCGATGGGCTGGACCACTTGGACCTACATTGGCTGACTTTCTATGATGTCCAACTCTTGGAAAAAAAAAATTCCTTCATTGAAACAACAACTTTAAAACCCATTAATTATTAATGAAGGTATGTCGGGACGAACCCTCACGTGATTTTTCGAGGGGAACATTGATCATTTATATACATCAGTTCGATCAATTAGAATTCCAAAAGTGTTTTGTCATGCCTAAATTCACATACGAAACTTAGGTTAATAATCGCTATCTGATTTTTAGACATCAAAATCAATGTTAATCTTGGACGGCTTCATTATCTACAGGCATTTACATGCAAAACCCACTGAATAATGGTCTGTATGTATGAACTATGAGGATTCCTATTTTCACCGACTATTTACAAAGAATCTACCGCTAAAAAAAATTTTAGTTTACACGAGCATACAACCTATGTTCAACTTGGGAAAACTTTTGATGAAGAAATTTGCCGCATTAAGTAAAATTTAATTAAACTGTGATCATCCACAAGATCAGTTGAAAATTTAATTAATAAACCCTTACAAAATTATATAATAAAAGATAAGTAAAAATAATCAGAAAAAAATTCGATAAATTTCTTCTTCAAAACTTCCAATGCTATTTGTCAATAAGGAAGAGAAGTGACTTCGTAATATTTGAATTCTCAACTCAAAACTAAAGACACCTCAAAAATTAAAGTCAGGCTATACCATAAGTCCAAACAACAACTGTCATCTTCCTTTAGCCCAAGAGATGCTTTGCCCGACAACCATCACGTTGTGTACCCATTTAACTGCCCGAGTAGACTGTACGTCGACATATATTGGTTAACGAAGAATAGATTGTGCGGACAGGGCATATTCAACATCTCACAGTCCCGCAAATCTTTAAATTTTGCAATACGGCACCATGGTCAATTAACTAGTTAGTATAATATTTTCTAAACCGCACAATATCTAATACGGATGCTGTGAAGTCCAGAAACTTAAAATTTGCCGAGGTTTTCTACATCAAAACACGCAAACCAGACATTAACATAAAATTTTTATGTATTTATCAGTCAGACTCAATATCAATTTGATTTACTTATTATATTTCAATTTGTAAAAAAATACTTCATTGCTTACAAGAAATAATCCTCTGAAGATGTCTCAGGTATAGAGACGAAACACGTCGGGGAAAATCTATGTAAATATATCTTCTTCTTCTGTATATTATTTTCAAAGATTATTTTAAAGAAATTAAATTATGTACAAAAATAAATATTTTGAACATTGGAAATAAAATCAAAAACTTTTATAATAATAATAACTAATAATAATAATCAATAGATAAATAATAATAATTAATAAATATAATTAATAATAGTTCTCTAAATTTTCGACTCCGGAGCTCCGACTCCGACTCCACTTACACGGGAATCTTCGACTCCGACTACCACTTAACAGAATCTTCGACTCGACTCCACTTGCACAGAGTTTCCGACCCCGACTCCGGGAAAATTGCACGACTCCACGACTCCGACTCCACGACTCCGACTCCGACTCCGCAGCCCTGCCTCTGAAGATGTCTCAAGTATAGAGACGAAACACGTCGGGAAATCTATGTAAATATATCTTCTTCTTTCTGTATATTATTTTCAAAGATTATTTTAGAAATTAAATTATCCTCAGTTAGTAATTATGTTTTAACATTGCAAATAAATTCAAAACCTTTTTATACCAAATGAATAATAATAATAATTAATAATATAACAATAAAAATAATAATTAATAATAATGTAATAATTAATAAAATAATAATAATTTAGATTGTCGAGGTTGTCGACTACCGAGAAAACTCCTCTTAACCTCGCATCTTAGGCTTATACTGGCAAACAGTAATTATCTAGAAAAACTAAATAATACCAATATCAGAAAAACTGATTCAAATATTGTAGAAAACCACAATATTTATCAAGCAAAATTTATCAATGGAAAACCAATGATAAAATAAAAGGAAAACCTTTCATAAGCCTTTTTGGAAAAACCAAAAGATTAGGAAGCAAGCTTCCAAGATGCTTGTCAGATGTTAAAAACTACCTATTAATATCAAGTTTCTTAATATTTAATAATTAATAAATAAATACAATATAAAATAAACCTAACACTAAAATAATCGTAAAGCAAAAGTCAATAGACCCTTCTAAAATTATTAAAAGGTACTGATTTAAAAATTAAAATTTAAATTTAAATAAAAATAAAAAAAATATATATATATATATATATATATATATATATATATATATATATATATATATATATATATATATATATATATATATATATATATATATATATATATATATTATATATATATATAGTATATATATATTATAAGGCTAAAAGACTTATAAAAAACCTGTCCTGTACTTTCTAGTTCACTTGACCCTCTTCTTTGACCCTCTATCTTTGCGGCGCGATGCTTGTACTGCTTGATCTCTTTTCTATAGGTACCGGCGTAGGGGCAGGTGCTCGAGGGAACTTTCCCCTCGCGTGCCACCACCTTTACGACCCCTTTGTAGCACAAGGGGTGCTGTGTCGGCACATGAGTTTTGTGTTGATGGTTTAGCAAAACTCCAGGACTTAGTTCGCTGCGCGCCTTCCTTCTTTCCTGCCACCTCTGTTCTGTGGCATTCTCTCTTCCATCTTTCTGTGTTTCACTTACTCAATTTAATCTCCTTCACTTTAAAGCCCACGTCTGTGCTCATCTGCGTTATTGAAGTTAGTTGAAATTTTGTGAAGGTAACACCCCCCTTCTTGAAAGGGCTTTGCCCGGTGAGCGTGGTGATAAACTTAATATATAATATATAATATATATACTTATATATAATATATATATATAATATATATATATATATATATATTATATATATATTATATAATATATATATATAATATATATATTATATATATATATATATATTCTTTCCAAGATGTTCTTGTGACATAAAAGCTCTGGAAATTAGCTAGAACTTATTCTTCATATTTTAAAAACAGTTTCAAAGCTTCATTCTCTCTAAATCGCTTTAATAAAACCGAGTTTATTTGAAAAATTTGCTTAGGAAAGAACCTTAATATACCTCTGACGTTCTGTTTCCAATAACACAGTACTTTTAGATCGAGGCTGTGTACCAATGATTTACAATTACAATGATTACAATGCGAAAATATATACATTAAATGACAATTTCTTACATTTCTAACTATATATAATAAATAAATTAATGTATAATGAAGTTATCTTCAATTACATAATATTCTCTGCTCATAAAAACGTCTTAATTTAATGACAGCTTGACAATGAAATACCATGTATGAATTTAAATAATAAGTATTTAAATTAAGCTATTACAAAAAATAATTTAAAATTCTAAGAAAAAAATTAATTAATATATTTAAATATTTTAATAATAATTTGATGAAACAATAAATAACAAATAAACTAAGAAATTAGATTTAATGGTGTAACTAAATTAAATCGCAATCTTAACTTTAAAAAAAAATGAATGGAAGAATTAAAATTTAAATGTATTTCTGAAGGAAATATTAAAAAAAATTTACACTACTCCCTATATTAACGAATGAATACTATTAAATTTTATTTTGTCAAAAGATCTAAATAAAAAAAAAATCTATTATATATTACAATATTTATAAAAAAAAAAAAAATTAAAAAAAAAAAAAAAAAGCAGAGTTCAGTCGACCTTATAACTAACTTTCCGTCAAGAACTTATCAGTTAAATACCATAAAGTTATCTATCAATCTTTGATGTTCTGTTAGATTAAAAAAACTTTTTTATTATATAACAAAGGGTCAGTTTAAATTTGATTTCAAAAAATGACGGACAAAAATAAACGCGAGGAGCAAAACAAACGACGACAGGAACTGTTATAATAACTTTCTTTAAAACAGTCACACCTAATAAATTTTTAATTTCATAAAAAAATATTCTAAAGGAAAGACCAATTTAATAAAAAAATTAATTCATTTATCATTTATTAAATTTAAACATAAAAAAAAAATTAAGAGGAAACTTTAATAACGAAATGAGATTCAACGAAGCACATCAAGAACTGATATATAAAAGAGGTTTTAAAGAAACAATCTACATGTCAACTTAATAGTATTCTAAATTTACTATTTACATTTCTTTACTTAGGAACTTGAATAAACGGAAGTATTAAATTAATAAATAAGGGAATAAAATTTTAATAAAAAAAAAATTAGACAATAATCTTAACTTCAGACAATTTCTTTACCAAACTTATCACAACTCCCTGATTTCCAATAACTTTCTGTCTTAACAATCTTATCCAAAAAAGATCTTAAAAGAAAATTAAGACTCATTTTGGTTTCATTAAAAAAAAGGCTGTTAAATACTACATTATAAATCGTTGTTCTAATATCCATGGATTCTTTTTCTCTGATCTTAAATTATAACCTCTTAATTCATCAACAATTTAACTCTTCAAACATGAACTTTATTTCATTTTACAACTAACTAAATTTGTCTAGAAATTTTAATGGCATAATGCATCTTTCCATTCAAAATTTCCAAAGTGGACTCACGACAACTCTCTCCTTAGAGACTGACGTCATCTTGAATTTAATCAGTGAGTAATTTACCGCAAGACACAGTAGCGCAACTAAGTTACTAGTCCGACTACCAAAATCACTGTTGCAACAGATTTCACAAATAAACAAAATTCAACAACATAATATTTCATTATGTTTACAACATAGTTAAATTCATTTCATCATATTCACAACTTGAGGTTACATCTTAAAATAGCCTAAATAAATAACTTTTAACTTTAAAATATTCATTAATACCCAATATTTCCTTAATCTTTCATATAACTTTACAGGTAAATCATCAATTCAAAACTACCATATTATCAACATAGTAAATTCCTCATTAGTCTTTCAAAAAGAAAACTTTTCTCAACTTCCGAATGTATCACCTTAACCTTTAACATTCCTATTGTCTTTCTTATAAATAAATTTATTCGCAAACTGCTCTCATACTTCTAGATCCTCAAGAACCACTATTACCACTAATACCTTATTAACCTGCTCTTTTAAAAATCAACCATTACCTACGCTCTCTGAATTATACGTTTGAGTGCTTTCCATTGAATAAGAACATAGCGTTATAGCGAACACATCTAATAAGTTCACCAGCAGTCAGTTATATATTCTCTCATCAATCATAGGATATTTATTAGTTAATTCAGGCACTAACTTGAGATTACTCGCTCATGTCAAAATTGCAAATTTAATAAATCAATTATTAGCTCTTAATTTTTGGTATTTAGAACAACGAAAATCCATTGATATTCACTCAAATAGCGCTCTCTTATAAGATGTTCAAATATCTTAATTTCTAAAACTTGGTATGCTTTGTAGAAGGCTAACTAATAACGTCAATATAACTAAAGACTGCGTTCGATTGTTACGTTCTCGCCAAAGCCATAGTAATCTCTCCACGACATCTTAATAATAATCTTTTGTAGAGTCGTACTTGTGCATAGTAATGGTTATTGCCTATATCTGAGTTATGTTCATCAGTTCTTATATTGCCATCCCATCTTATTTTCTTACTTTTCATCTTACTTTTATTCACTCGCTGTTACCCATCCATTCTATCTTGTACATCAAATGATTTGATTGCTCATAGTTTTACGTGAAATATGCATTACTACTTCTATTTTCTCTTCTTTTTTGGCGGTTTTTCATATTTCATTTGTATCTCACAAGCAACTTTTGCACTTCCTTGCGGATATGATAATACAATACTCTTTTTAAACCAGGTGACCTCCTCTATACATCTATATTTACTCCTATTTTTGTCATCCGCCAGAAACTCTCGTATAGACAGTTCTTCGCTCGTGTTATGTTGCACGCAGAGTATTACATGGAAAGCGCTAAGTAAGCTTATCCATAGCGTTGTCCAACGATAACATCTTCAATGCAAAAGCCTAACGCACATCTTCCAAAGTAATGAATCTTACAATGCATGGAATTAGCTCCTTGTCCCCGTCGCTTCTTGAGATAAATATAAGAGCCAGGTCATGAAAACTAAAACCTGCTCATGCTCAACGCCACTTCCTACATGGAACTGATAGAATGGGGGAGTACTCCTATCACCCTCCCAACCTCTTCTTGATGGGATTTAATATGTAATATAGTTTAAATTCTCTCTAGTGAGTGAGTAGAGTCACAGACAATATCGAGAAAACCCTGCTTGCGTACACCATGGCATCTCCGCTAGGGTGTTTATGGATACATGGAGCATCCCCAAATAAAACAAAGTAAACGCACAGGTCGTTCGAAATATTCGAATCCCACTCTTATAGTGAAAAATGAATGTGCAACAAAACATGTTTTTCTCGCACTGTATCATATAGTAAAACTGTGGTGTGGTCTAAAGCCTTACATCATTTCGGAACCATCATGGTGCAAGGACTGTCAGAACACAAATCAAACACACAAGAGCCTTTACCTAGTAGTAATATATCGGAAAAGATCGAGGTCCGAGAGTACTAACCATACTCTGTAGCTTAGGAATAATACAGATATAAATAATCTGATATAATCTCCTCTATTCGAGGTATTTTCTTGTTGCCAACTACTTTGCCGAGGTTGTGGACTTTTGACTAGGTGGTTAATACACTGCAAATAACGCAGTGAAGAATGTAGCGGGAACATATGTAGGCTAAAAATGGACATGTAGGTCTATACTTGAACCAGGTAGTTTATTCTCAAGCGACATCTTCTTAATGTAATATATATTATTTTTTTGTTTAAATAAAAATAGATTACTCAGGTTAAAGTTATGGGGGTTATGAAATAACATAATTAATTCAATCTGATTTACAAACTATTTCAGTTCTTATATCTTGATAATATGAATAGCCACAAATCTCACTTTTCCTATGTTTCCAAATTCTTCTTCTTTTTATGGTTATAAATTACTTTTCAAAGATAGAAACAATAATAAGGAAGGGTGAGGCGTTATGATTTACAAAAAAAGATATACGGTATATCTAACTACTCAGCTAGAACTAGCTGATGTTGATGAAATTGATATCTTGGTGCTAAAATAGAAACCTTGAATATAAATCCTAATTTAATAAATGTCTATCATCCACCGTCCTCGCAATCAGTAATAGAAGTAGTTTTTTATATTGAATTGGGAAGAAAATCTCAGAAGGGTACACAATAATTGTAGGTGACTTTAACTACCCAAATATCAACTACAATTTATTTGATGCAGATGCAGAAGGAAATTGATTACTAAAATTCTTAGGAAAAAATTTCCTTTTTCAAATAATTGATTCCCTAAAGAGGGGAAACAATATTTTTGACCAATTAATAGCGAGTCATTTGAACTTGGTAAGAAATTTTGAGTTTATGAAGCCTATTGGTAAAAGTGATCATAACATGATTAAATTTATCACTAACATAGAAAACAAAATACATTACAATTACTTGAAAATTCCATATTTTAAGAACACAAGTTTTAATGGCTTTAAAAGTTTATGTATCTATAATATGGATGTAATATTAACAGGAAATGCAAATATAATGTGGGATACATTTCTACAAATATTTAAAGAGAAAGAAAAAAATTTTGTTCCATATAAAATGAAAGAAACTTTACCAAATTCGAAGCCAAGATGGTGAAACAATGAAATTAGAGATCTTTAGTAATAGAAATAGAGCTTATGAACTTTGGAATCCTTTCCCTTCAGTGCAAAATAATAAGTTTCATAGCTTGTCATCGAAACTGCAAATGATTAATCACATATTATAAATGAAATTATGAAATTAATATTGCCAGAGAAAGTAAAATTAATCCTAAAAAGTTTTACAAATATGTTAATAACAAAAGTCTCTTTTAAATTCATTTTGGACCATTAATGGACAATAATGGAAATTTAAAATCAAACAATGCTGACGTGGAAAACATTTTAAATAGTTTTTCTCCACAGTTTTTACGAAAGAAAATCTAGATAGTGTGCCTAATATGAAAGATATAAGGGATTTTCATGTAACATCTTAGTATATATATATATTATAAGTTGCTTTTCAGATTAATAAATTATTAACAAATAAATCATCTGGACCAGATAGATTCTATCTGATGCATCCAAAAAATTTGAAAGATATATTAATAAAACCATTAACAATGCGCTTTTCAATAAGTCTTTACAAAAAGGAACAGTGCACCTGATTTCAAAATTGCTAAAGATAGTAAGCTCCCAAATGACTACAGACTAACTAGTCTCTTGAGATCTTCTTCTAGGTTTGGCAAAAATAATTGAGCAAATAACAAATAAATTAGTGCGACACCTGTAAGATCATGGGGTTGCTCAAGGAAATTCACAAACACTGTTTCAGAAGAAAGAGATCATGCTTTAACAATGTTACCAAGCATTTTAATGTGATTATTAATGATTAGATAACTATAAATATAGGATCTTCAAAAAAGGTGAGTTTGGGTAACCGTCACGCAATCAATAATTATTATTGGAAAAGCTTAAAGCTCGATATTCAGGATAAACTTGTTTAATTGGAATAAAATTGGGTTATTGAGATCAACATCTCATGAGTGCTATCAATGGCGTAGTGCTCAGAATAGATGGATGTTGTAGTGGTGCACCCCAAGGATTTGTACTAAATAATAATTGTTTATTAAAATATACTGTATATATGAGTGACATAAATGATTATGTTTAGAGCAAAATTTATGATAACTTTGGAGAATGATAAAAAAAAACTGCAGATGGGATCATATTCTTGGAATACTTATATCATTTACTCACGATAGCAATGAATAAGATTGAAATAGCCCTACGATGTGGGAAAGGTTATACTTAGACGATAGGGGAAGGTTATACTTTGGAAGAAAAGATTGTTCGTACTTAAGGGAAACTGTTCTGTAATTTGTACGGTGATTAACGGATTCTAGTTGAGTATTAATTACAAATAGTTGAAGTACACACCTGTGCAAAGTTACTGAATAACTTTGTTATGATCTACAAGTAATGACTCTTAGTGTTTTATTGCCCGAGAACCTCGTAATTGAAATATAAAAAATCTAATAAGATAAACATTCCTCCTATTTAAAACGTTGAGAACTCATTATTGTTCAACTCTTACTTCATCCTTCATGTATCTTCATATATATATATATTAGGTAAATTAGAAAAAATGAATAAATAGTCAATGTCAAGAGGGGTCACGATACACAATAAATCCGGCAAGCTTAGGTGGTAAGTTCTTACGTGCTCAGCTGATCTAACCTATTTAAACTTCCATTATACGTTCTTTTAATTTGCATAGGGGTCTCGTTCTTCATGATTGCAAAATAACTAAATAAAATTTGACCAATATTTCTACAGGTAACTTCAAAATCTTCTCCTAACCAATTTCAAACCAATATAGCAAAAAATTATATTCTTGTTTATTGTATTGCCAATAGAAAAGTGAAAATAATCTTCTTATGATAATAAGGTGAACTAGCGAAAACATTAATTCATTCAGAAATAATGTTACGATATACATTTTTAATCAAATTGGTTTTAGAACTTCAATTCAACTCGATTTTTACTTTATCCAAACACTAGAATTAGTGAACTAGATATAGTAAAATTAAACTAGAACTAGTAATATCATTCAGTAAATGTTAAAAATACATCTTAAAAAGAATGTGAGTATAACATATAATAGCTTTGATGTTCACCTATTAGAACATGTATATACATTCTAAGACAGTGATTTCATTGATCACATTGGATAGTAGAAATAATCCAAAATCAAGATTTAACAAACTTGTAGCAACTATGATGTTTGCTGCTTATAAACATCTGTTCTAAGAGAGCAAACTCATATGTCACATTAAATAAGTAAAATAATACTTAGGCTAGAACTTGCTGCAACTATGAGTTAAAATTACACGAAAAAAGACTCGTCCCTATTTTTCTATTGGATTGGATATAGTGACGAAGATGTAGAAGGTTTATGCTGGATGGTTCTATTCTATACTGGATACTAACCCGAAAAGAAAATTTAAAAAACTGTCTAGCACTATGATATTTGCTGCTTATAAACATGTTCTAAGTGAGTCAACTCATATGTTAACAATTAAATAAGCCTAAAATAATTTACTAATGTTTAAACATGTGGCAAGCGGAGGAATTCGTTAAGAATATATACATAAAGATCTGTCTAAGGACAGTGGACAAAATTCATAAACAAATAATCATGATACCCAAAACACCCATATACTTAATAGACTACCTTGAGTGGTCTGTAATCCTTAAAAGATTTTGTTTACAAGTTCTGATTATTATTATTATTAATTATTATTATTCTTCTCTTCTTTCTTCCTTCCAGACTCCCCGTCAGAGTTGGGGGTGAGGAGTGCAACATGTGCAAGAAACAGAATAGCTAAGTCGAAAAAGAAGCCTCACCCTTCTATACCCTTAGCTAGCTCCCAGCTTCCATTGCAGCCCCAATAAAATTCCACCCTAAAGGCTAACACACATTCTATGATACAGAAGATATCACACTATGGTTTTCTATAATTTTGGGTTCTATCCCCTGGGGCCCGGGACAGGACCATTTGGGGCAACCATGTCCCCTTACAAAACCCATGCCCTTTGCCCCATCACTCCTTCATTTCTGCTATATTTCAAGTTTTTCTTTCCTTTGGACATTCGTTACTTAACTTAATTAACATCTTTTCATACATGTTCATACCCAAGTCTCTTGATTCGTTAACATGCCCACCTTTATACAACTGCTTAACCAACTAACTATCACCATACTTTCCATATAACCAAACCATCTTAATACACTCATATATTCTCTCATTCATGCCTTTCTTCACACCACACAATTCCCAAACACATTCATCACTTATTTATCAATTCTTCTCACACCAAACATGCCCCTAAGATTATCCATCTGAACAGATTGCGCCTTACATTTATAACTTTGATTCACCACCACCAGAGTTTCACTACTATGCATTAACACCAGTTACAACAAGCCCTCATGCAGACCCCTCGCTAACTCCACTTAATCACTTTGCATTCACCAAATATTTAATTGCACCAGCCACCTTCCTACCACTCATAACTTTTCTACTGCACTCTGCAACATCCATTTTACCTTTTCATCCAACATTAAACTCAGATACTTGTTCCTGTTGCTTACCATTTAGCATGATTTCAAACTACAAGCTCTCCTCAACCTCCACCATCACTTTAGTCTTTTCTAAATTCACTTTCAACCTGCCCTTTTACACACCTTGCCAAAACTCCCAAACTTTCTTAAGTTTCGCTAAAGAAAATCAAATCATTTGCATACAATAGGCAGAGCACTCTCCACACTCTTTCATTCTCTATCATTCTAACCCCTCCCCTAAACCTCCTACCTTTAATTCTTTTAATCACCCCTATACAAATTAAACAGCCATGGAGACATAACACATCCCTTCCTCACTCGGCTATTAATATGAAACCATTCACCTTCAATCCCATTTATTCTTACACACGCTTTACCAGCAACATACATACTCTTGATTCCAATCAGAAGTCTACCACCAAACCACATATATCATTAACAAGTGCCCCAGAGCTCCTATTAATTCTGTCATAAGCCTGTTGCAAGTCCATAAAACCTAAAATATAGTTTGCCTTTCGTCTCTCATTTTCGTCAACCATCTCGTTTCAATGTAAAAATGTTGATCTACAATCCTCTACATTTCTAAAAGTGCAACTTTGTCTTTCAATAATCAGACCCACTCAGAGTCACTTCAACCATAAACCACCATATGTCTTCCCTACAACACTCAATAAACTAAGTTCCTCTGTAAACCTCGTTCCCTTCTCACTTTTAATCTTATATAAGGGGACTATAAACATAGCTTCCCCTTCCAGTCCTTCGGACCTACACCCTCCACAAACGCTTTGTTCCACAACTTTTCATGTCCAGTTAATCACACCTCACCTCCATTTTTTATCATTCACTAGTTAAATGAAGCTATTACTTACACTGGACTGGTTTACTATTCTTCAAATTTCTCACTCTACCTATTATCTGACTTCCGACTAATTACCCCATTTCCCAAGAATACTTATATTATTCTTCCCTTAACAATCAAACTCACTGTCACCTCTTCCATCGCTGTCACTGGTACGCAGATTTTCCAAGGATTTTTATTTAGTTGGATATCCATCTCATCAAATAACAGGAAGTAACCTTCCATCCATTATTCTATGGAGATTCCCCTTACTCTCTTTCTACATTGCTGCATTTTATTATTTTCTGCATTTTATCAACATTGTTTTAATCCATACGAGTATCCTTCCATCTCTTCATACCTACTTTCTTTTTTTTCTGCAAATGAAAACTTTTCGAGACAAAATGAAAAGAAAAACGTTCATACTTTCTTTCGAAACCTATTCTTTGGCACACTCAACCCTGCCTTATTAACTATTATTATTATTATGTTATTACGTTATTGTTATTGTTATTGTTTATTATTATTTATATTATTGATTATATTGATTATTATTATTATTATTATTATCTATTATATGTATTATTATTATTGATTTAATTATATTATAAATTAATTATATAATAATTAATAATAATTTTGATGATATATATATCACTTTTATTTTCATATGATTACTATTACTCATAGGTAATATTATTATTATTTTAAGAAATTTTATTCAGTTTCTAATTTAAATGTGAGATTTGCAATCCTTTCCCAATTTCCTAAGGTATCAACAGCTACATGATTGATTTTTTAAAGGACTATTCTAGCATAAAAAAACAACTGCCTTCTGGGAACTTATCTGATATTCGCCGGTCAGCCGTCAGTCCTATCAATTTCTAGAGGTTCAGACAGGTTGCTGGACTAATTTAACAAATGATGAAACAAAATAAATGTTATTTAAATTTAAAATTGAAATGTGAAACAGTAACAAATAAAGTTTTAGTATAACTAACGTATATAAAAAGACCTTAAGTGTAATTATATCAAAGAGAGATTCTTACTAGCCAAACCTAAAAGATGTTCAAAAATTTTCCATTTCATGATACTTGATGTTGATATTGGCTTGTGCCTTTTTATTAAAAGAGGAAAAATGTGATCTTTCCAATTCCAAAAAAAATTTCCTGCTCGATAGTATGTTGAAATTAGAAATTTCGAGACTGGGTTAGGGGGTTCCCCCGTGAATCGTTTTTAAGTGTTTCAAAGATCTTACTAGGCTTGCATCTACGTAGTGAGACACGAAGTTTGAGAGAATAGTAGTATACCCCGATGTAAGAGCAAATATACCATCGCTTTTTTGAAGCGAAGTCTAAGTTTTATTTCTTTTGCGTTTGATTGACTTGATGTTATTATTGAATTATTTTTTCCTGTAACCTGATATTTTGTCATATTTAGAGTAACGTTAGTTATTAAAACTTTAATTTGTTACTTCACATCTTTATTTTAAATTTGAATAACAATTTATTTTGTTTCATTCATTTGTTAAATTAGTCTAGAACTCGTCTCTGATGATGCCTGAGGTGGCCAGGCGAAATATCAGATTAAAAGTTCAGAAGCAGTCTGTTCTTTTCTACTTCTAGAATAGCCCTTTAAAAAACGCAATCATTGTAGCGGCTTGGAAAAGCCTTTAGGAAATTGGAAAAAGGCTTTGCAAATCTCATATTATTATTATTATATATTATATTATTTTATTATTATTAATTATTAATTGCAGAATATATAACTAGTATTATTATTAATATAATTATAGATTATTATTATATATATGTATTATTATTATTATTATCTATTATTATTATTATATGTATTATTATTATATTATAGTATATATACTTATTATTCTTTCTGTTCTTATCTTCACGCTTCCTCTTGCACCAAGAATTGGGGGTAAGCGTGCTGCTACAAGCATCGGAAAAGAAAAGCAGTAGGAGGAGAACATGAGACCTAGCAAAGTCGAAAAGGAAAGCCCACTACCGCCCCCCTCTGTACCATTATTAGTGAGAGCTCTCACAGACAGAAAATCCACCCTAGAGCATCAATGGGACAGCCGCACGGACCACTCACGTATGGTAAATACGTCAATGAAAAGGTGTCGATCCCCGAGCCCAGGTGGGGCCAGCAACCAATGACTCCCCATTTACAAAAACCCCACTCCATTCTCTCCTAAATCATGACCTTTATTCTGCGCCTCTGTGCTCAAACTTCACGATTTCTCTCCTTCAGACATTCGTTTTCATCAGCGACTCAATCCACTTTCTCTTCGGGCTCCCACCTCTACATTCCCCAACACATCTCACCACAATGCCCCAGACACAATCCGACCTATTCATTCATCCTTTCCACATGCCCCAAACCATACTCAACATACTTTCATTTATTCTCTCATTTACCCCCTTCTCCACACCACACACTCGATGAAAGCGTTCACCTTGCTCTTCTCTTAGTTCATCATTCTTCTCACACCTAGCACACCCCTATGATTGTCCATCTGAATCACATTATATCTTTAGATCATATACTACTTATTCCAGACCATAGTCTACTACTATACAACAATAACAATATTATGTATTATTATTATTATTATTATTATGTATTTATTATTATTATTATATTATTTATTATTATTAGTTAAAAATATTTAAAATTTATATTAAAAATGTTAAAAAAAATTATTTTTATTAAATGTTTCAAAATATGTGTCTCATAAAGTTGTGTATTTAATTTCTTAAAATTAATTTATTCATTATTAGTTATATTGATTATTATTATTATTAGTTGGATTATTATTAGAGGGTACGTACAAGCAAAGCTCAAAATTCAAAAAAGACTTCTGCTCGGTGTAGGTATTGTGTTGTTGATTATTATTATTCATTATTATTATTATTATTATTATTATTAGTTTATTTTGAATATTGTTATCGAATATTTCTATATATTTTATTATTATTATTATTCTAATAAAAAAATTCTTATTTTTAACTTCTAAAATTACCGTTTTCTTAAATTTTCACATTACAAATTTAACTCTTAAAAGTACGATTTTCCCTAAATTTCAACATTTGAATATTTTTGGTATTTGTTAAATTGTCTGTTCTTTGTATGGAATGTCCGCATTTGAAAGCAGATAAATTTAAATAATGTGTTTCTTGAACATGCAATTTCAAAAAGCCAGGGAGAAAAGAGGGAGATTTAATTACGTTGTTTAGCGTGTCTGTAAATTGACGTTTTTTAATGAATTTCAATATTTGTCGATATTATTATTATTATTCTTATTATTTATTATTTTTAACTATTTAAAATGTTTAATTATCTATCAGGTACTAATATATTATACTAATTACTATTAAATAAGTGTTTACACCAGAGAAGGAGATTATTAATGTTGGCTCATATACGTCAACATCTATTTTGGCGCAAAGCAACTGAGGGAAATTTGATCTCTTTGCAATTTGAACTTACCTATATTATTTATCACCATATCCTAAAAATGTTTTGAAATTGTTGCGAATGAGGACAATATACCTAATGCTATATTTTATAATAAAATATTTAATGCAAATTTTTTTAACCCCGTATTATTCGATAAATTTTGGATAGGGGGAGGGGGCTGTGGGCTTAGAAGAGTTCAAGTGTTGAGAGCGATTTACGTAGCGCGTGAGTCATATCTAGATTGATGGTTGGATGTGCACATAGAATCACAATTTTGATATTGGGAAATTACCATTCTAACATTTTGCCATAAGACATAGGTGTGCTGATACATAGTGTGAAAAGGCTGACATTTGCATCTATGAGGTCAATTTCGCTAAGCAAGTTCGTTGAATGTATATATTGTCAAAGTGTAAACTTTGAACACCATAGGTTTACATCAGCGAAAGTTACTATGTAAACGTCTAAAAAATCTTCACGCAATAACTCTTTAAAATCGAGTCAAGGATTTGTTATTTTCCTCATAATGGCGTGGCTATGATTCCATTTCAATATTTCTTCAAACATTTTCTGACCTCTAATAATCTTTTATAATAAATGGTGTAATATTCATTGTGCGGAAGAAAAAAAATGTCAATTTGAAGCTGCAGCTGGGAGTATATATATAATCAGAAGATAGATAAAGAAGGGATGGATAGACTGATGGAGGATATATCCATAATATATATATATATTATTATATAGGTATGTATTTTATATAAATAATATTGTATATATAATAGTTTATTTAACTACTATAGTATATTTTATATAAGATATATATTTTATATAAGTATATATAAATAAAATAGATAATATTAAATTGTTTGTTTCGTTTAGAGAAATGCAGCTTATTCTCTATAAGTCTTACTCGTCTATGATATCCCAATATATAGTCTTGACAAACCATATTAAAACTCTTAGATTATTTATTAATAGCGTTCATTCGCTCTCGATTCTTAATCATTCTTTCTCAGTTACCTTTTATACAATGACCCCTAAGAATATTTATTCACAATCATTAAACATATCTTTGTATTTAGATTTCTTTATCATTTAATTTGTTTCAAGACCCAGCGTCATCATAATCTACTTATCACAAATACTAGTTTTGGAGAAAGCTCCTTGTGTTTTGACATTAATTATTGAAAATTAACAAAGATGCTGTCCATGTTGTAAAGAAGTCTAGTATATTTTCAACGCTTTTTGCTCGGTGTAAAGTCATGTTATACAACTTCTCTAACAATATAGTTAGAGCTTGGCGTCTGAAAAAAAGTTCTTTAAACTTGACATAATTTCTTTCCTAAGTAATATTGTTTCAATCGACTCTTGACTTCATAGATAAACTTTGCCAGATAAAAGTCTCTTATACACTGACTTAGCTCTGATTCACACACCGAAAATTGCTCAATTGCCATATCTATCCCACCGGGTTTTTTTAACCTTACACTTCATCTACTGTTTCAAGTGGAATTATATTAGGCGTATATAATTCACTCTCATTCGCTAAACCCATCGTAAATATTTGAAAGAGCAGAAGAAAGTAAAAGACGTCCACAGTACGAGAAGAAAATGTTCTTCTGGATTGAAACTCAAATGATATTCGCTACTAGTTCTTGGCTGTTTTGCTTGGATTGATTCCGATCTACTCAGTGTGTTTCTCATTGAAATGCCATTTCAAAAAGCAGAAGAAAGAAAAGGGAGAATTGGTATTTAATGTTTTTTAGGTGGGTCGGGAGTAAATTGACGTTACGGTTTTTTTGTATGAAGGTAAGCTTCTTAATTATATATAATGTAGTCAAAGTAAACAAATAAATCGTATATAATCTGCATTGTGGCTCACAGCGTTCGAGATAATAATTTTTAATACGGCGTTGCAGGATTAGTTGTTTCTGAGAAGAAAAACGATACTCATCTGGATACATATTGAAAGTGATGAAACTATCTATACATAAATCAACACTCTTTTGAACTTATCCCTTCCATTAGAATTCTATTTCTGTCCCAGATTGAGTGCCCCTTACTCATATATAGTCACATTATTAGAATATGGATAAATGCTTTGAAACACCTTAAATTAGATAAGACCTATAGTAAATGTCTTCTCTCAGCTGGGTAATATCATGAAAAGGTCAAGTTTCTTCCATCAATCATTCTGTATATCACATATTATTCCCAGTAAACTTTAAATAAATTTTTGTCATAATAGCTCATCTGAAAGAAGAGTGTTGAAAGAAAGTGAAGGTATAATATTTCAAAAGCTTAAAATTAGCAAGAGGCCATCGAAAAGTGATCCAGACACTGTAGAGGAGCTGGCAATTGTTTACCTAGTACTGCTTACCTCCAAACACAGGTATTAGTGTATCCCAATGGATCTTTTTTTCTGCTACAATTTGCATACAATAATATAAAAAAATAACAGAATTTAAGAGGAAAAATGTGAAGGATGTGGATTCGATGCAGAGGTAGCTGACTATTTTTTCAGAAACTTAAAGATTCAGTATACAAGAACTGAAGATAGTTAGACATAGTGAATGTAAAGAGTTAGTTTCATTGAGGTGCACACTATAATTAATGACGGTTTATGTTAGTTTTTATAATAGATAAAATAATTTCATAATATATTTGTTTCTATATATTACCTCAAAATAATAATTATTCTATAATATATATATATATATATATATATGTATTAGTTTAGTTTATATATAAAAAAACCTGTATTAATTTAATAAAAAATTTAATAACTTGTAATGATATATAAAAATATATAATATATATATAATATATATACGCTATACATTGAACATACGAAGGGTAGCAGGTACTATACATTATTAAATATAAGATATATATATATATATATATAATAGATATATATATATATAATAGTTATGAGATATATATAAATATAATATTTTTACTAATATATAATTAATACATAACTATTATATATTGAAACTCAATATAGGTAACTAAAGTTAATATACCTCGATGTTTTACCTATACTATAAATGTTCAATACATTTTGAGATAATTTATATTTGAGATTATAACCAAACTAAGAGTGCACCAGTCTTTTTAATACCAGGGAATTCGATTTTTGAATGAATAGCAACTAGCATAGTGGGATAATGTGGGGGTCAGGGGATTCATACCCCCAGAAAAGTATTTTAAGTCTATTCAAAAGAGTTAGTTTTGCTGGGCATGGCATTTAAGGCCTGTAATCTTTTT
>JABUQX010126712.1:0-15000 GCA_015478945.1 Trachelipus rathkii | reverse complement strand
CTTCCTAACATTAAAAGAGATCCTCTGCAATATTACTCAAACATTTATATTAATTCCTATATTTTTATATACATGATGGTGAATGCTGTCAAGATCCATTCCATCTGTAATGAAAATTAACTGAATAATTCATCCTCTGGAGAGCTGGTGAGGTGAGGCCCGGCAAAATAATAACACGGGAAGGATCATACTGGAAAGAATCCAACAAGGTAAGAAAACGCAATTAGTATTTTGTTTTCATTAATTGATCCTAAACCTGAGATCTAGTTTAACATTCAATTTAAATTTCATACCTATTGGTAATTATATAGTACCTAATTTAGTTTCCTCTAAGCCTTCTTTTGGTTATCTTTTTTGTTAAGAGACTGCAATTGGAATTAAAATTAATATATAAAACCAGCTCAATGAGCCTATATGTAATATATGCAAATATTTTATTATCTAATTATTGCTGGCTTTAAAGCTAATAAGTTTGTGTATTTGCACCTTGGTGAGAGGAATGGCGGGAAGTTTGGGATGAAGGAGAGTGTCATTAATAATTACAATTTGTATTATGATTAATTAAGTTTATTAATATATTTATTTTAATTTCCCTGAATTTTATTAATCCTATCAATTTTCTTGATTCATTCATGATTTTGATTTTTGCCAAATTTATAATAATAATGATCTAAATTCTCTGTGTATCAGACACTTATTTACCAAAGGTATTTTAACAAATATTAAAATCCTGTATCAATATATTGTAAATTTAGAACCCTTTTTAATTTGGAAAGCAATTAACACAACGGAATATTACTGAAACTAGGAGCAAATAACCTCTGGTATTAAAAGCATTTTTAACTGAAAAGAGGAAAGTTTTATCTAGAAGAACTGAATGAGTGAAACCACTTCATCAGTATTTTCATACAATGAACTATGATAACATCTATACAGAGCAAGCAACTGTGTCAATTTAAAGAAATTATGAAGACACATCAGGATACCTAACATTTTAGAAACTAATTAGAGAAACGGTGAAATAATTTCAAGAAAGACACTAGAAAAAAAAAAACAATATTAAGGACAGACGGACTTTTAAACTGTGAGGTATCGAAAATGTTACAGTTATGTGGAAGATTACAGAAAGAAATAGTTTTGCCTACAACCATGTTTGAGGATTTGAAACATGGCTTAAGAGTGAATAGGTGTTAAGGTGATAGATAGATCATTAATAAAACAAGAACATTAATAATGATATTTAGTATAGATTTAAATTATGAATTGTGAGTGTCAACTAAAGTTGAAATTGAGTGATGGAAAGAACATCAGATAGAAGGATATATATCGAAATAGAGAAGTCTAAAAATTATTAAGAGTTTGTGCCAAACTCAGTGTATATATATTGTAACCGGGTTCTTCCTCCGGTAACTAACAAGTTCTGCTTCGATAAGAGGTCTTAAAACTCTTAAGAGTTAACAAAAAGGTTTATATTCATTACAATATCCATCACTAATATTCTTAAAGGTAAAATTATAAACCTACAGCTAACCTATTATAACCTATGGAAATGGTTAATTAAAATAATAAATGTACAATACTACAATATTTACAATATTACAAAACCCTTTATATGATCAACTGCTCGATAATTCGCAAACCCTGGTACAATAGCGCTTCCCCGCCAGCTAACATCCTCATGGTAAAGAAGCTCCGTCCTGCCCGTCTCACTAGGATAACAATCACTAAGTTCCTCACCAGAGCATCCCGTATTCCCGGCCTTGAACGTTCAGACAGTTTGCTGATCATTCCCACTGGATCGCCCGCCGTCCGAGTCTGCACTCCTGATACTGGTACCAGTGCTGTCAGTGTTCTTCACAGATCAGGTGTTCAAATATGGTCCCCACAATTGCTCCTACAATAGTAATCACAATAACCATTAAGCATCATAAATAACTAATTACAATAACAATTATAAAATATAATTGTTAAATATAAAACATATGCAACTAACACTTTAAATAGTAATTCTTTAAACAAAAACATGTTATACTTAATCGTCACAATTTCCGCCTGTGTTGTTTATGATAATAACTAAAACTTACCCGTCTCCACGGGATTCTTAGCCTAAACCATTTAGTTAACGATGATGTTACTGCACGACTAAACTTTTAGCTTTAACAACCATCCTGGTAACCTTAACCCTCGCGACTACGCTGCGGACGTTTTTCGTCCGTATGCTTTTATTTTGAAAAATTTTGAAAAATTTTCGTATTTTTTTTTACTCTTTTTTCTTCTCCTTCCAGGTATTCTTCAAGAAAATGTTCAAGAAGATGTTGATTAATTTTGGTGATGATCTTGGAAAAAACAAAAAAGTTATTGGGGGTCAAAGTTGAAACGGACGCAAAAAGTCCGTAGCGTAGTCGCGCGTGGGTAACCAAATTGACATTACGCTGCGGACGTTTTTCGTCCGCATGCCACAACCCCATAGTCCATCCCAGCTACTGTCTCATCACACAATGCTCATATAACCATCAACAACAACTCAAGAAACCCCGCCTATCCATAGCAGATTACAACCAGTCCTCAACCTAAACCGGAAACCATTTTTTTAACAAAGCCTTAAAAAAAAGGGTCGTTTAATTTCAGTATTTGATAAATACGTTAGTTAAAACAAGTATAATTTATTTATTTTTAATTTTTTTAATTAAATTTTTTGATTGAATTTTTTCACTTATAATTTTTTTATATCTTTTTTTTCAGATTTGAAAGAATTTTTATAATTTTATTTCAATTTTGTTCGCAAAATATTGTATTGTTGTCCAATTTTTGGCAAAGTTTTATACTTTTTTTCAAAAATAAATTTTTTTAACAACAAAAACATGGCTCCAAAGAGACTGGTAAGCATTATTTACAAATTTTTAAAAAATGAACATTTTTATATCTTGAGAATTATGTTTTTTTAGTTATATTTTTATGATGTACATGACTTGTGATTTATTTGCAGTTACTTGAATCGTCATCATCTGATGAGGAGGGAGGTCAACGCACGAGCACGCCTTTCAAACCCGGCGCCCCCATTATTGGCAGTTCTTCTTCTGCAACATCCATTTTGGAGAGACACCGTTATGTAAGTATTTGATATAATGTACTCTAAACGTTTCTATTGCATTCACTTCCATTTACAAAGGTATTTATAAAACCTTTCTCTTTCAGGATAAAACAACGAGTACGGGCGGCGTATCTCAACCGTCTACGTCGGGCGTATCAAGTGGTGAAAAAAAGTCACTGAAGCAGAGGAAGAAGAGGAGGAGGCATGGGGAGACCACAATCGACGAGCTGTTGAATGTTTCTTCCATTGAATCTCCAAGAAGATCTACCCCTGCAGCTTCTCAATCTTCGAAAAATGAGATGCTTAGACGCGGTTTTGTAAGTATTTGATATAAAATGTACTCTAAACGTTTCTATTGCATTCACTTCCTTACAAAGGTATTTATAAAACCTTTCTCTTTAAGGATAGTGCGGACGTGGTTCAACCCTCTACGTCTGTGGAATCAACAGGAGCAGTACGTCGGTCTCTTAGAAAGCTTCGTCTAGGAGATTCATCTATTGACGATGCATTTGATGATTCCGACGTTGACCCCGATTATATCCAAAGCTCATCCTGTGATGAAAGTTCATCAGATGTCGATGACTGTGATGAACGCATTTATGTACTGGCAGAGGAAATGGAAGTGGAGGAAGAGGACCCTGCACCTGCCGCTGCCCCTGCACCTGCCACTGCCCCTGCCGCTGCCCCTGCACCTGTTGCTCCTTTAGCTCCTGCTTTCTGCCCCTGCCGCTCGCCCTGCCCCTGCCCCTGCCCCTGCCCCTGTCGCTCACGCTCGCGCTCGCGCTCGCCCTGCTCCTGGTACTTGTTATACCGCCACAAGTGGATATAAGTGGTCCACCCTAGAACCACAAGCCTCTAGAACAAGTGCCAGGAATCTAATAAGAGTTGAATCAAAATTCAATGGGAAAGCTGCTGAAGCTTCAACGGTCCTGGAATGTTTTGATGCTTATTTCCAGGACCATGTTGTTGAGCATATTGTAAAATACACAAACGAATTCGCACAAGATTTCATTCATGAAAAGCAAGTAAAGGATGAAAATCTTTATAGGGCCACCGACAAATGGGAATTACGCGCTTTCCTGGGTATTCTTATAGCTATGGGGGCGTTTAATGACACCAAACAGGATTTAGAGCGACTTTGGAACGAAAACTGTGGGAAAAGTTACTATAGGGCCGGAATGTCCTTGAGGAGATTCCGCGCTATGCTCACTCTTCTCCGGTTTGATGACAGGAGAGCTAGGAAGGAGAGAGAAGCAGAAAGGCAAGTCAACCCTGATAAGGTTGAAGCCCTACGGGAAGTGTTTGACATGATCAACATCATTTTAGAACAAAATTATACCCCTGGCCCTTTACTTTGTATAGACGAAATGTTATGTTTATTCAGGGGAAACGCAGCATTTCGTCTGTATATAAAATCGAAACCAGGGAAATATGGTTTGTTGATCAGAATGCTATCTGATTGCGAAACAAAAATGATTTTGCAACTGTTGCCATATGGTGGTAAAGTGGGTGACGAACCAGCTAAAACGCCTGAGGAGTCCGTTGTTCATCTCTTGAGACCCTACTATAAGTCCAACAGAAATGTTACAACGGACAGGCTATATACGTCGATCCCACTTGCCACACAGTTGTACAAGGAAGGGCTAACCCTGGTTGGCACCCTCAACCAAAGACGAAGACATCTTCCCAATGAGCTGAAGGAAACTTCTGGCCGAGATTTATATTCAACAAAGTTTGTTATGGCGGAGAAAGCTCCTTCAGGAGAGGACACTGCACCAATCCTGCTGGCTTCATATATAGCCAAGCAGAAGCCAGTAAAGAACGTCCTAATGCTTTCTTCGATGCATAGCAAATTTTCAATCCCTGCAACCTACAGAGGGAGAGAAAACCCCAAAAAGCGGCCAGAAGTGATTGAATTCTACAATTCAACGATGGGTGCAGTGGATACGGACGACCAAATGGTCCGAAAGTATTCTTGCAAAAGGGCCTCGCTTCGTTGGACCATGTCATGGTTCTATTCCATTCTAGACATCTGCACATTGAATGCATATCTCCTTCATTCCATCAAAGATCCAAACATAGCTGAGGACTTGCAGAAAAGAAAACATTGCATTCGAATAAACTTCTATGAAACATTAGCAACAGAACTTATAAGACCACATGCCATCCGGAGATTCGAAAAGAATAAAAGCCTCAGCTTGCTGATAAAGGGATCTATAATGACACTTTACCCAGAGGTACGACCTCCACCACCACCACCACCACAGCAGGTTATTATCCCTCCTGGGGACAGGCTTCGAAGACTGTGCGCAAAATGCCAGAGGGATGGGATAAAGCCTGCCCCGAAAGTGTCAAAGGTATGCATTCTGTGTGGGGCTTACCTTTGCAAGAAACATTATACAGAGGAGGTCAAGTGCTCAGGGGTGTGCTGCAATCTATAATATTATAATAATATAATATATTATTTTTTTTTTGTTTTCCAAATATTAGCCAAAAAGGAGAAAATTATTATTATTATTATTATATTATTATTATTATTATTATTATTATTATTATTATTATTATTATTATTATTATTATTGGATTATTATTATTATTATTATTATTATTATTATTAATATTATTATTATTATATTATTATTATTATTATTATTTTACATTAAATATTAATCATATTTCTTATAAATAAAAATTTTTTTTTTTTATTTTTGTGTTTTTTATCATAATAAAATAAAATATAAAATAAATTATAAGAAAAAAAAAAAAAAAAAATAAAAAAAAAAAATACATACAAAAATACGCATTTTTAGAGACCTATAAAATTTCAACCACTGTATTTTAGGCTTTATTCGTATAAAATATTACGAATATGTCGAATCTAAAATAAAACTACCAAATATGAAGACATACAGATGCATACTTGGCTTTTTATAGCTAATACTAGAGTAATCTATTGAAATCACTTTTTAAAAATATACAAGCAATTTTTAAAAAATTTAAAAAATAGTATTAGCCAACATAATTTTTAAAATAATGGCTCAAACAACTCAGAAAAGGACCTTAATTACACAATGGGAATGCCTAAAAGCTACAAAAAAAAAAGAAAAAAGAAAATTTTTAACAAAAGTTTGATAGCGGACGTTTTTACGTCCGCAGCGTAGTCGCGCGTATGATCCGATGCAAAACGTCCGCGCGTAGACGCGAGGGTTAAACGTCTGACTTTCTTTCAACAATACAAGATTCCTTTCACAATATATATATATATAATATATATATATATATTAATATATATATATATATATAATATATACTATAGTATATAATATATATATAATATATATATATATATATATATACTATATAAGTATATATATATATATACTATATATAATATTATATATATATATATTATATTTAAATATTTTAAATTTTATTATTATATATATTATATATATATATATTATAATACTATATATATATATATTATATATATATATATTATTGTGGAAAACAAAGGCGTATCCACCAAATGTGTTTGTAGATTTGTGTGAAGAACAAGAAAGACCTTTTCGACCACATTGACAGCTGATAAATTGATATAGAGCCCAAAGTTAATGAGCATAGAAAGCCAAGGCTTTGCGGTTATAAAATCGAGTCTGACATAATAACTAATTGCTTCCCAGACCAGATTCCAAACAAAATTCTCAGATCTTTGAAGAAAGGGGAGGACCCCTTTTCCCACGCGTATCAAGAGCGCTGATTGGTTCGTCCATAAAAAAAGGGAGGAGCAATAAAGCCCTTTGTTTTAAGTAATTGGTTTATGCGGTACCTCCCCTCGTATGCCTTTAGGCTGGCACAGAGTGGGAGGAGCTTTACGCGCGGCATCGGATTGGTCGGTTCAAATCTGAAAGCGGTTCACGCCTTTTATTGGGTGAATGGGTACGAGGGGAGGAGCTTAAACGTGCCCAAATTTTATCGAAAAAGTAAGGTCTTCAGTCTTTTACGAGAGCTTTGAAAGGGAGGATCCTGAATTTTTCTACTCTTAAGTTGTAAATTTAGCTCGCTTTTTTGTTGAAGTTTGTATCAGTGTACGCATACCCACTTTGGAAATGTGTTCTGTCTTTATAATTAGATGTTTAATTTTGGTTCGATAAACGTGTGTTCATAGTTGGTTTTTGTTGTATTTTTTTGTGTAAAATATGTTAAACAAGACCCCTTTTTTTGTGTGTTTAGTGTCTAATTCTTTGGATTTTTGTTCGAAGATGAAAATGAAGTTTTGTTTTTAACATATTAGTTTATTTTTGTATCGTTTGTGGAAATAGGTTAAACAAAACTCTTTTTTGTGTTGACGTCTAATCTTTGGATTTTGTGCGATGATGAAATGATGTTTTGTTTTTAACAAATTAGTTTGATTTTGGGTTCCCGAATCTGTAACCCTAGTTGGTTTTTGTTATATTTTTTGTGTAAATATGTCGAGCAAAACCTTTTTTTGTTGTTGTGTTTTGTGCCTATTTTGGACTTTGTGTTATTTTTAGATAAAAAAGGAAAAGGTGATCTTGAATATAGGATTAATTCTGTGACTATGTACAGTGAAGTGAACTTTGTAACACTTGGTGGAAGTCGTTTTAGTTTATGATGACCCCCTCCCTTTTTTGTTGTTGTCGTTTCTATTAATTTTGTGCAGGTATTCGCGTTTTAAAGGGTGGCTTTAGGTTGACAGCTACTGTGTTTGTGGGACCCTTATTTTTGTGGGTCTTGATTGTATATTTTGTGCGAATATTAGCTAAGGAAGGAAATGAACTTTCATTTATCCTGTTAATACGATAAATCACTCACTCGTAACCCTTCCACTTTACGTCGTGGTCGTTGGGTGGAAGCTGGTAGGTTTAATTCCGACTCTCCCTTCTTGAGCTGGTCTGATGTAGCATAGAAAATTGATAATGTAAGTACAATTTTTCGTTGTTTTACTGTTACACGGGCCATTATTGAAAACCGAGCGGATATCTTACCTGACCGTCGTCAATCTACGGATGAGGAAGAGTTGATTTGAAAGGGGGATTCATCGATCTTGTGGGTTTTAGTACCCTAATCGTTGGGGGTTCATTTCTATATGTAAATAATGTTGCGCGCTTTGTATAAAGGCTTATGTGTGTGATTGGGACGTGTGAATGAACATGACTCAGCTCTAAGCACGCTGGTGCATCAGGGAGTCTTGTTTGAAATACTCAACTAAGATTAATCACACAACACTCTCACGCTTTCAAACACAGTAGAGCTATAATTAGTGATTAACACCTAGTTTGTTCAACCATTCACACCTACTAACCACCTTTTTTCACTATTTTCAACACTGTCATTTCGCACTTTTGCATGTCAACTTCCACTTACTTCTCCTCTTAAAAGGGCTCCGCGACAGCGGGTCCAGAGCCCCTCCCCCCACGCACGTAGGGACCGCTGCTCTGGGGCAAGGTGGAACTTCTGTCCCTCCCGGGGGACATCTGTCTAACCCTTCTCTTGCTAGAGGAGTGCCAGTGGTGTCAATTGATGTATGATTCAGTGTCTGTGTAAATAGTTTTCTTTATTGGCTAATTCCTCACTCTCCCATTCTGGATAGTTAGACGGAGAGAGGGATTGGGAAGTGTAGGAGGAGCGATAGGACACCTGAGCTATCGAATGGTGTGATTCCTAGAGGCGCTTTTTCTCCCCTACAACAATTGGTCCTTCGAACCGGATCGGTGACCACAACGTCCAAAAGTAGCGTTAATATCAAATTTGGTATTCGAAACATTTAGGAGCGTTGCTTGTCATCACACATTTACTTAATTGCATGCATTATATATTCTATATTTTTTTCTAGTGGCATTTCGTATTCTTCGTTGAAAATTAACATAGATAACAGGATTAATTTGAAATGCATGAAATTATATATTACTTAATAATTATTATCATGATTAATAGCAATAATTAATTGTTCAACTTTTAGAAAATCGCAACAGTTAAATAGGCAATTATATTAGAATAGCATGAAAAATGTATTATACTATATTTTCCTGTTTGCAATTTATTGTTCACTTTTTGGAAATTCGGCAACCAAGTAATAGGATTATTTGAACATAGCATGAAACATTAATTATATCTATATTTCTAGTTATACGCAAATTTAATTGTCACTTTTAGAAAAATACGCAAACAGTAATAGGATTATTTGAAATAGCATGAAATGTTATATTCTAATAATTATTCGATTTAGCAATTTTTGAATAATCCATATAATTAGAAATCGCAACACAGTAATAGAGACTTATAATTGAATAGACACGAAATGTATATATACATAATAATTACTACAAATCATTGAAGACAAAAATATTTATTGTATTTCTCATAAGTATAGAAATTAAGACAACAAAAAAAGAATAAAGATAATCTTTTGAGCAGAAATTGAACCAATTTTCATACAAAATAAATAAATATATACATAGAGATTAGACAAAAATATAAATTATAGATATACAACTATATATAAGAAAAATCGCAACCAGATAATAGAATAATATATTGAATAGCAATTGAAGGATGTTATAATCTATATTTTCTAGATTTTACAATTTTGTATCACTTTGAGAAATCAGCAGCAATAAGTACATAAAGACATATAATAAGTAGAAATAACAAATAAGAAAGATAAAATAAGGTAAATTGTTTAAAAAAGGTTAATTGAGATTCATGAAACGTCTTTAGCATAAATTTTCTTTATATTCCTTATTATTGCAACCTACATTTCTTGTTTTATCACTTTATATTAATAATTAAGTTAGATTATTTACAGATATTAATATGATATTAATATATATTAATATAATATTATTTTTAAAGAAATATTAGAATAAAATACAATACAATATAGAACAATAAAGAGAATTATCCGAGTCATGTACATAGAGTGATAAAGACAGTCCGCAAGTGAGTACAAGACATAGAAGGTACAGATATAGAAGATTGTTGAATAAAACAAAATTTTGTCCTCATTTTAAGTTTTTATTATTTTATTTTTATTTATTTGAGGAAAACATATCCAGAAATAATAATAACATAATACTATAATAACAAGCCATTAAAAAAAAAAAAACATTTAAGTATAAATCAAACAACAAAAGATACGTATAATAATTATAAGAACAAACAAGAAACAATATAGAGACACACATATACATTATAGACAATATATGAACTAATACAGAATATCTACTAACATACGAAGAGCAAGAAAGAAGCAATAAAGAAAAAAGAAAAAAAAAATAGAGAGAAAAAAAGAAAAACAAAACATAAAGAAAGAGAAACACATAACACCGGATGTCAACTAATAAGAGAAGAACCAATATAAGAAGAAATTATAAACTTCTAGTGTCAAAAGTTACTTACAAAAGTAATTAGGTGTGTTGACAAATAAATAAATATGATAAAAAAACACCACGTTAAACAACTGATTAAAATACACGCGAGAAGAATTAAACAGTCAAAAGAGACATCACATATCAACAACATAAGCTAATAACACAAATACAAGATGAAATAGAAAAGAAAGACATAATAGGGGCAGAGATAAACAGAACACAACACACAACAAGAAAACAAATAAGAGAGACCCGAAGAAAGAAAGTACGCACAAGAGATAAATAAATAAGAGGAAAACAAAAGGAGAAACAATACAGAGACCACAACTAGACAAAGAGAGTTCAAAGAACCCAAACACATATCAGAAGAACAACTATGGTCCAGAACAATTCCGAGCACAGACCTAACCAGCAACGGAGGGAGACTACCTACATACCAAACCCAGAAATTAAATCGCCGAACGCAACAGGAACAAGCTAAGAGAGATTTTATTGCAAAAAAAAAAAAAGACATAAAATAAAAAAAAATAAGACAACAAATAGTACCCGACATAGAAGGAGATGAACAAAAAAGAGAAAACACAGAGAATCATAGAACCAGAAATAACGAAAAACTAGACAGAAGGAATCAATGACAGTATGAGTTCAAGAGATTTAGACAACAAAAAACATTGACCATATGAACTAGAAGGAAGCAAGCAGAAATAACATTCAAGACAAATACTACAATAAGAACAGAGACAAGAAGATAAGATAATACATAAGAGAGCTAGTTTCATTTTTTCTAAAAGAGAGAATGCGGTCAAAAATTCAGAAAAAAAAAACATGATAACAACTTAACACAGACAAAAAACGACAACATAACATATAGAACATATAAATATATAAGCAGCAGAGAGAAAAAAAGAGTATATAAAATAAACAGGAGAGGAGGACATACCACACTAAAATACCACACCATACAACAAGAAAAGATATTATACATACAGACATAGATAATAACAGAGGTCACAAGAAACCCTCCCACCAATTAGATATATACAACACATACCACAAGATACACATATAGCCTATTAGATACAGAACGGGGAATCCCAATCAGAATATATTCGTCCTAACATTACCATTAGAAGACTTGTGAGTCAAAATGGCTGGAAGAATAGGTACAACAAATTAACAGACACAATCAATCTAGAAAAGAATACATGACTACTACACAATAACAAGATAAAAACAGACAAAAAAAAAAGTAGACGAAACACAAATGAGAGATATCGGGAACATAATACATCAACGATATAGGAAGAGAAGAGAACATATAAAAGAAATATGACATACAGACACACTCCTACGGACACATATATGGACAAGAATACAATCATAAGAGCCACTCAAATCATAAGAGAAACTAATAACTAGGAAATGCAGCCTCTAAATTATACCTATTCGGAACCGTTTGGATTCAAAGCCGAAGTTTCCTGCATTCAAGAGTCTCTGAGACAGGAAAGATGGAATGAGAGTAGATATGAACAAGAAGACATAAGCTCCATATCATACATTAAGGACCATATGAGCCTTTCGTTCAAATTACCACGGACGGTTACAAGAAAGAACTTCCGCTGGTACCTGACAGAAGAAAAAAAAAACCCTGGCAACCCTCGACTCAGCTAAACGCCTGGGTCCACATTCACGCCCTCGCTCCTTTCCTGGACCACGCGACCAACAACCTCAGCCACGACCACAACACGAACGGCCAACCACGACGCCGCCACAGGACCAGGAATCCTCCTGCCGCAGCAGGCTTACGCCGACCAGATAACACCCGCCACACGACACACTCCTCGCACACAACCCACCGCAGACAACTCCACGCTACCTCTCGCACTCACTCACGCGCACACACACGCACGTCGCACCGAAACCCGACCTCACCACCGCACACCCACACACACACTCCACACACTCCCTCACCAGTCGACAGCTCTCACTCTCTCTCGCACCACACCCTCACTTTCCTTCCGACGCTCGCTCACCGCACTCCGATCTGACTCCCACGAGTTGCAGGCAAGCGCGGTGCCGTTGCTAGCCACAGGCTTGCGGGACGAACACTGCTCCGGCCAGAAAAACCACCGCCCATGAAGATTCGGAATCGCCCGACACCAGCTCCTCGCTTCCGCTCGCTCACAAGCCACCAGCACCACTCATCGCTCTCTCCCGCTCCCAGCCCACACCCAACTCCTCCGCAACACTCGCACCACCGCACTCGACACGCAGGACTCATCCGACCACGCCAACCCACCGCGCCGGGCACCGCTTCGAGCCACTCCTCGGAACCTCCTTCTCACTCGGCGCTCAACGGCGTGGCTCCGCGTCGGACTCTCGGCTCCGTCTAAAGGCGAGCTCCGGCACACCACACATGCTGAGACACTCTCCTGACACTGCTCCAAAATTTTCATGGTAGCAAGATCCCGCCTCTGAGTTCAAAAATTGCAACTGTCCATACCTCACACTCATGGAGATGCCCATCAACGGATCACCACTCAGGGAACATTCACACCGAGTCGTAGCCTGAAGGCTAGAACGAAGGATGGAACAATTCCCATCACAGCTATTGTGGTGGATAACCTGCCTTCCGACATTAGGATTCCTGGCTTAGTTGACACCACTAAGATGTTACGAAGACACCGCGTTCACTTAGCGAACCCTTATCCGGACAGTGACACGGTCAGCCGGAATTGAATACTTAATGGATGCTGAACATGATTGGGTGACAATTTAAAAGTCATACGAATCCCGTCTTGGCGTTAACCTCATGAAGACCAACGTGGGCGACATCATCTGGGGACCGTTACCCTTTTCCTCCGGAAACTCCGCCGCACAGGTATCGGTTGTGTCCACCTTTAGGGCAGAGATTCATTTCGCCAACGAGTTGAGGCCTGATCTCCCCTCTTGACACCAGGAGCGCTTTTCTGCTTCCTTCCAATCGGAAGATAGGGTGATGGAGGTGCCCGAAGACTCTGAATCCTCATTACCTGACACTGAAAGATCTCCGACTAACGAGACAAGTCGTCCGGCCTCCCTCCAGTTGGAGGACGGAGCGATTACGGCAGCGCCCGAGTGTTCCGAGTCATCTCAACTTCACCTCGAGCCCTCCTCGACTGACGGCCTACACCGCCTTTCCTCCCTCCAGTTGGGGGATGGCGCGATGGTGGAGGCGTCCGAGGCATCTGAACCGGCAATTCAATCTGAAGTGCTCTGAGTCGGTAACTCAATCTGAATGTTACTTGGCCAACGTAACGCAAAGCTCATCCTCCCTCCAGTTGGAGGACGGTGCGAAGACGGAGGCGCCCGAAGACTCTGAATCATCTATGCTTCCCATCGAGCACTATTCGATTGAAGACATTCACCACCCGTCCTCCCCTCAGTTGGAAGACGGCAGCCGATGATAAAGGTGAGCGTGTGTCATCCACGAAGTAATCACTACGCATCACTGAGACGAATTCCAATAAGCAACCATACTTCTTTCGAATCCTAGTCCCTTCCCGTCGGGGGGGACAGGAATCCCCATGCAAGATTTGGATCGACTTTGGTCCTTGTCCCAAATTGGCATCATGCCGGACGAACAATTCACCGAGGCAGAGAAAACGACACTAGAGGCCTTCGAAGAGAATTTATCATTCGAAAATGGTCGATACGTGGTATCGCTGCCCTGGCGTGCCAGCCACCCCTCTCTTCCCGACAACTACGCTCTAGCTAAGAGACGTTTATATAGCGTTCTCAAGAGATTAAGAGGGGACCCCAAGCTAATGGAAAGTTACTCAGATGTTATAAAGGATCAACTGGAGAGGGGTTTCATTGAAGAGGTGACCCCTATTACTCCGATCCACCCTAAAGCCAAGTTGCACTATTTGCCCCATCATGGGGTCAGGAAGTCCTCATCCACCACGGCACTGAGACTAGTGTTCGATTGTTCTTCTAACAATCCTAGTCTTAATCAGTGCCTACACAGTGGACCTTCCCTCATCACTGATTTGACCAAGATCCTTCTGAAAATTCGGTTGAGACAGTACGCTACATCTGCCGACATTGAGAAGGCCTTTCTGGGGATACGTCTCAGATTAGAGGACAGAGATTCCACACGTTTTTTGTGGGTGAAAGATCCTTCTGACCCCAGAAGCCCTTTGGTCACGTATCGGTTCACTTCGGTCTTATTTGGAGCAACCTGCAGTCCGTTCTTGCTGGCTGCCTGTATTCAACACCACGTCCGAAACTCTGACACCGACTATCAAGAGATCATCCTGAACCAAATCTACGTGGACAATCTGTTCGGTACCTTTGACACCGAAGCAGGAGTGGAAGATTTCTTTCTTCAGTCCCGGTCCCTCTTCGAAAAAGCCGGTCTCAACTTACGAGAATGGGTGTCCAATTGTCAAGAAGCGAACGTAAAGTTCCGAGAGAACAAGGCGGCCGCCGAAGACACTACGATTAAGGTTTTGGGTATGGAGTGGGATACGA
>JABUQX010126711.1:0-19415 GCA_015478945.1 Trachelipus rathkii | reverse complement strand
TTGTAAGATTGTGCTTATGGGCCACGTTAAGCACAAGCTAATACTTATAACGTTGAATTGATAAGAAGAAAAACAAAGAATGTTAAAGAATTAATATATATATATTATAATATATATATATATTATATATAGTTATATGGTTTATATATATATATATATTATCATATATTATATATAATATATATATATTATATATTATTATATATATATATATAATATTTCAACACATTCAAGGGTGTAAAAGGATTTTGTGTAACATTTTACACCTTGAATAATGTGTGAACTAAGGGAAAGTGCCTTGGATAACGTCCTTTATTTTTTTTTTTCCTGCTTTTGATTGTGTAAAAAGTATTTTTCTCGTGCATGTGACAAGATTTAAATTTGATTAATATATATAATTCCCATGAACAAGCAAGTGTTATTATCTTTAATTGGTACTATATTCTTTAGTTGGTGATAGGTTTATTAATAGTGTTTTTAATGATGATAGGTGATTAAGTAATAATATAATAATGTAGTAATAGGAGGTAGATGATGGTGATAATAATTTGGGGATTACATGATATGATAGTAATGATGATTCGGTGTATACATCAGATTAATGGGTTGAATAATGTAAATGTAAATGAATATACATAATAATGATAATATCAGTAATATTGTTATGGTGGCTGCTAATGTAATAATAGGTGAGATGATAGTGAGTGATGTAATGAAGTAAAAAAATCGATGAATATTAGTGGATGTATGTAACGCATAATGATAATCTGTGATAGGTAGTTTGGGGTATAACAAGTGTAAGAATAGTGTCGGTAATAATAGATGATGATAGTAATACTAATATAATGTATTATTTCGTATGGTATATTTTTTTAATTGCTTTTTTATGTATTTATTATTTATTTAATATTTAAAAGCGCCCGAGTATCTCAGTGTTAGAGCACTCGCCAAACAAGGCGAGGGGTCCCAGGTTTCGGCAAATGGCTGGGTGGGAGAATGTTGAGTTATTCTCTCCTGGGCTTGGATCCGTCCTGCTCGGACGTTAACAAGTTCACCTCCTCCATTGATATAAGGATTATACCCATGAATTGTATCTCTTTAAAAAAAAAAAAAAAAAAAGAAAAAAAAATTATATATATATGATATCATAATATAAATTATTATAATATATATATATATAGATTATATATAATATATTATATTTATATATTATATATTATATAATATATATATATATTATTATATATACTAGAGAGAGGAGAGGATAAGAGAGTGTGATTAGTAGTGACACTTTTATCATTGCTAATAACATAATAATAATATCATATGCATTTGCTATGAAACTGACAGCACCGTACCCTACAACTTTATTTACTATTTCTAATAACATCCCGGAGTTAGGCTAGCTCGTACTTAACCACTTCGTTGTTTGCTTAATATATATATATATTATATATATATATTATATTATAATCTTAATATATGTTATATATTATATATATTATGATATATATATATATAATATTTAAGGAAATTTTCGGAATAACAAAGGTTTAAATTAAATGTGCTTCATCTCATCCACCGTATTTAATTTACAAATTTTTACAAAAAATCAAAAATAAATAAAAGCATTATAAAAGTATGAGTTTATATTACTATGAAAAGATGTAATAGTTTTGTTTTAGATTATACGAGTAAAAGATAGCTCTATGATGAAAATTTACTTTTAACACAAACTACTATTTGAGCAATTATTCACGATAAATATAAAATTTATTTGCAATGATGAAAAACTCGATGCGGCTATACGACGGAAACATCAACCGCATTTATGTCAGAAAAAAAAAAAAATCACACGTAGACTATGATACATTTTTATAATCCAGAATCGTAAAATATATTTACGATATGGCAACCCTTTAAAAGAAGGAAACAACACACGAAATATATTGTATAATGGATACTTATCTCTGACTACACATCTTGTGTGTTTGGGTTTTGAAAAATGTTTAATAGAATGTCTTCTTGGAATCTGACAAATTGGAAAATTTAAATCTTTGAAACAGGAGTTAAAGAAACCTTGTTGAGACCTTAAGATTCCGAATCCCTACTATAACTTTTTACCATATTTACTATTTGTAACTATGTTTAGCTAGAATTTGCTCTTTCTGAGTCAACTTCTAAGATATTACGCCAAAAGTCCTGATACACACAAAACGGTGTCTTGTGAAAAAGTGTCTTTGCTATACGCCACCGGTTTTGGGTGTCGTGATTTATTATTATATATTTATTATTTTATCATCATTATTATTATTTATATTCTTTATTTTTTATTATTATTATTATTATTATATTTAATATTATATAAATATATAAAATAATATATAATAAATAATAATAATAAAATAATAATAATACATATAATAATAAATAATGCTGAAGGTCGTCTGAGGTATTAATATAATTTAGTATAATATAATTATATATATATATTATATAATATATATATAATATATATGGATATATATTTGCGTATTTTAATTATTTTTATATATTACATATATACCTTTTATTAGTATAATTATATATCGTTATATAGTTTAGTATATTATATATCTATATTGGGATGGGCCGATATCCGGAGCACACTGCTAATTACCGGACCCCATAGTTGATTTATGAGACTATCCGATATCGCAGGTCCGAGAATAACGGATGATTACATTTCTAGCATAGATTTCTTCTAATGGCAGAATCATATTCACAAAGAATAAATTTGGAAAACTTTGCTCTTATATATACTTATTATTATAATTTATTTGTATTATACTATAACTATAATATACGTACATATAATAATTATATATAATATATATATAAGTAATATTATAGTAGTATATATGGATAAATCTAATATATGTATATATATTTATTAGATATAGTATTTTAGAAAATTATTATCATATATTAATATATAAATGCTACAACCAACAAACTCTGTTCTTATAGATCTTAATGCCATATATTTTTATTGATCATTTACTGGGTTTATGCTCAACCTACATTTTTATACTGAAAATTTAGGGGTGACACTTTCTACAATTATACTTCATTATATCTTAAGACTTAATGAAAAACGAATTTGTATAAATGAAAAAGAATTAAAAAAATTGGTTTCAAGCGTTTCATTTTGACACAAGGAAGCCCTTTAATATTTTTTTTTAATTATAACTTTCATTTACAAATAAATCTTCGAATTTACTATCTTAGACTCCTACAGCAATTAAGTGTGCTTTTAATTTATAAGGAAGGAAAAAATACCAAGATTTTTAAACGTTTTGCCGTATGTTAAAAATTAGAAATAGGCAGGTGTCCTTAATTTTAGACAATTTTCATTAATTTATTTGATACAACATCCAATTCATTTCCACAGCTTCTATTGGGCTCTTCTTTACTGTAATTATTGTCTAGCAATCCGATCCGTACATTATTCTTATTCTCAGAACTATTTTATTATATACATTTTTTGTATAACTTTCTTACAGTATATTTGATTTTTGGGAAAATTGCTGTCCAGTCATATTTAAAAAAATAAAAAATGTTAGGTTTCTCGGATTAATTCGACTTTGTGAGCAGTATTTCCAAAAATAAAAACTATCATTTTTACATGTTTTAAAAAAATCTGACCCGATCTATGACATATTTCAAGTTTTGAAGTCATTTCGAAAAAATTGTTAGAAGTTGATACGAAAAATGTCAAAAAATTAGGTTCCTAAAAAATAATGAAAATGGCCCAAAACAATGCATATAAACTCCGAAAAACACCGAAAATTGAATTCAGTTTTAGATCGGAAATTTTGCAGTTTGCCTTTTTTTCCTAAGTAGTAAAACATGTCTACAAGAAGAATTAGAGAATTCATGTCAAATTTTTAGGTGGGGGCTAAATTGGGTTCCCAAAATCTCAAATATCTGGAACTCCTCCCTTTATAATGTATTATGTGAATCGAGTGGTATCTTGAAAGGTTTGTGGTTTTTAAATGCTTCCTAGATATTGAAAACATAGTTCGACTTCAAAGATCATACGCGAAATTTAACGAGAGACATCGGTAATCCAGCCTTATATCGAGAAGAATAAAGTCGTGACAATAATTAATTTCAAATAGAACAGAAGTTTCAAATTTTAAAGTTCGCATGAAAAATTATTAAATTGGCACATCTCCCCGAGTTGTGTTAATTGTTTTTGTCACCCGGAATGTCGTATTAACTATGATCAATATGGGTTTTCAGTTCTGTGATACGTTAATGCCTATTGAAGCTGCATAAGTATATATATATTATAATTATAATATATATAGTTATTATACTATAATACTATATTTCATAATATAATAAAGTACCTGTATTATATCTATATATATCTATATTATTTTATAATATATATATATAATTATATATATCACTATACAAGGGGGATCCAAATTATTAATCCACTATATTTTATATCTAAGGTTATATTTATATAAATATAGTGAATATTTATATATTATATATAAGTATATATATATATATAATTAGATATAATATTAATATATATTATGGGTTATTATTGATATTTTATACTATGCCTACGATTTTATATATGTTTATTTAAGTTATTTCTAATTTATGTTATATATATTATATATAGGATATATTAATATCAATATATCGTTTATATAATGATAATATCAGTTTGCTGTCGTCAATATAGCCATTTTTGAACTATAGCTAATGTTGTCATTGTACTGAGCTTCTGTGAAGTGTAAAAGTCTCTTCCTCTAAATATTGATTTTTTTAGAGAAACTACTACTAGATTTTCGTTTTGTAAACAGTTGAATGATTTCCTTCTACATGTTCCGCATATATGGTTTAGATTAGCACTATTCTTAATATAATTTGCACAACTTTACTAAATCTGTCTCCAAGCTGGTTTTATCCTCGAACTCAGTATAGTACATTCAGCTGCATTAGCCTTCCGACCAAATTTCATTTTATAAAACTAATTCTCTAACGTTAGATTTTTAAGTTCTTCAGTCAGTGATCATTGTTGACAAATGTTAATGATAGTATAAATAAGTACAAAATAGAAGAAAAATTAAATTTAAAATTTAACTTATAGATATATAATATATCTTTATCTTTATCATTAAATAATATAGTATTATATATAGATAACTCGTAGTCATATATAAACATAGGATATATTATAATACGCTTATAATTAAACTATCTATATTAAGTAGGTAATTCCAACTATATAATATATATATATATGCTTCGACCGTCATCGAGGTGTGGATCGCTCCAGTGGAAACCAGAGGAGAGGCGAAATACAGAGGACAACTTACAGGATGTTTAGAAAGATGGAATTTAGCTCTGCAAGTTGAATCTTCATTGGAAGAAAATGAAAATTGGAGTCTTTATAATCTACACAACGAGAGATTAGAACATATATATTATTGAGTAGTGTATGAGGAGAGAGAGCTTTTGTTTTTCAAGCGTAGCTGCAACCAATTTGAATGGGAAAATCAAAAAACTGCTTTATAATTCGGGACTGTGTGAGAAATGTACATCATATAATTTGATAAACCTTTCGATTTGTATTTCAATATTGATAAATCTGGGATATCCGGCAGCTCATAAAATTTTTAAAAAATAATTCCTTGTACGCATATTTCCCGAATAAAGGATAATTTACTCTATAATAAGAAAAGACTTATTACATTAAGAGAAATTACATAATGACATTTGAAATCAGACAGTGAAGCTTGCGTTATTTTCCAATGACAAGCGCTTGAGTCTACCAATGAACATTTTTCAATTCCTCCTCCAGCAACTAGGTGGCAAGGGTCGAGCTCCCTCTATCACATTAGACCTTTTACGTGAATGGTTGTGAAGTATAGGTTTTTAGAGATTCTTTTATGCAAAGGACCATAATATAAATAATAAGTAGTGAGTAAACCGTGGTCGATATGATATGATAACTGTTTCATAATACCCGTGCGAATAGTGCGTTGAAACTTCTAAAACTGTTTTAGTGATATAGACCCGTAATAAGTATTAATTAAAATTGATTATGTTATAATAATAACTATAGTTAAATATTAAATATAGTAATAGTAGATTATGTGGATGGAAATATTAATGTTCTTCTGTGTAAAGAATTAGTGTTTAGTATAAAGTTAGTATTATTACAATAAATGATAATGATAATTATTTAATTATTTATGTATATATATTTTATATGTATTTTGTGTTTATTATGTATGTTGTATATGATATATGAAATTTCTTTTTTTAGTTATGTATGAAATTAATTATATTTAAAAGCGCCCTGGTTTGGCTCAAGGGTAGAGCCTCTCTGCCATTAAGTGAGGGTCCCAGGTTCCGCGAATGGATCTGGGGTAGGAGAGAAATGTGAAGCAGGTTACTCCTCCTTTGCTTTTTAACTTCTGTTTCGTACTCGACTGTTTTATAGAAGTTAACCTCTCCATAGTCTTGGGCTTCTCAGATTGCTATGACGTGGTGGTGTTTTTAATATAGTTATTATATATAAACATGACTTTCTAATAATATATAATAACTCAGATATATATATATATATATATATATATATTATATATAAATATTATAATATATATATCTATAAGTATAACAGACGACCTGGAAATCTGGATCCAGTTTTAAACTTCTCCAAAACCGGATATCCGCCTATCCGTGATAGAACTTCAACTGATCACGGCCCCATCACCTCCGTAATACGCTATCACCTTATATTATAGATGCTATATATTATAATAGTATATACTAACTCAGATTACAAGGTAAAGGTATTAATCAATTTATATTATAATAATGATATACTACTAAGCTTATTTTCAGATATATTCATAGTAAGAATATAATATATATTATTACCGTAGTATACCGCAAACTAATATACTTCATTGCCAGAAGCACTCCTTTCACAACTGATATAACTAAAACGCTTTCTTTCACCAACAAAAAATCCACGTTCAGACTTGTCGTTTCTGTTGGCCGAAGATGTATTATACACAAACTCAACTTCTCTCCACAGAAGTTCTTAATTTATCCAAACCGGCAGACTTCTTCATATTACTTACCTCTGCAACCATTCTCATAATGATTATTCTCACCTCGATCGACAAAGAACCAGATTGTATTATACCATCCTCTAGGCTTTCTTCTGATCCCCTATCCAACCATGTAGTCTCGGACACACCGAATCAAATCTGAGCACCTTACTCACTACCATTTCTCACATAACGTACAAATTTAGCTCCGCCTCCTCTCCTAAGCGATCACCAATATGTTAAAAACACATAAAACACAATTTAGTCCGGCTTCTTTTTGAAGTGATCACCAATGTGTTAAAAGCACATAAAGCGCACAACATTTATGCGTTTATTTCATGCGCGTACCACACAAACACACCACATCACAAAGTTAATATGGAAATAACAGGCACCACATTTTATATTTCACACCAATCTCGATATTCACTTACGTCACTTTTCGACAACTTTGAGCACGTCGAAAGTCACAGGGAGCACAATCAAATTTAACCTATTCAATCAATATCACTCCATTATCTGCTCCTCTTCCCTCAGCCATTTATTCTCTCTAACATTTCCAGTAACGCTTAGAAACCTTTATCTGCTGCTTAGCTTTAAAAAGAGAAACCCTCCTGATTCTGATGTGCTTAAGAAGAAAAAATCCTTCACCTTGAACAGCAGGAGATTAAAAAAAAATTATCCTATAGTATTAAGTAAGAGAAAGACATTAAATAACACGTCACACTGTTGACATTGTAAAATGCAATTTCGATAAAAGAGCTTATTTCAATTACGTGTTATTGAATTGCTTACTTACAGGGGAAAAGTGACAGGTTGACTGGACGAGGAGTTAATAGATTAAAGTAGAAACGCCATCTCGGGAAAGAATTAATCTTATAGAGGAAGAAAATATTGAACTATATATTTAAATGTCAAGAGTTTTAAATTACATGTAGTTATTGTTTAGATTTTTAATATATATTATTAATAATATATTATATATAGTATATACATATATATATATATATATATAATATATTATATATATATATAAATTAATATATATTATATATATATATTATAGTATATTTATAATATATTATTATTATATATATATTATATATATATAATATATCAGGGGGGCTCGTCTGTATCAATTTTTATAGGTGGTGTGCATTCTGACATTTCTACACCACACACCACACAATTATATATATATTATATATATAATATATATAATATATATTATATATATATGATATATATATATATATAATTAATATATAATCATATATATATATATATATATATACTATTATATATATATATATATCATATATGGGATCGTGTGATTATCCGCCCCACACCTCCATATATTATATATAACATCGATTGTATGAATTCGAAACACGATTTCATAAAAATTTATGAGATGAAAATTGCCTTTCGATCAAATTGAAACTTGATTAAAAGGCGATTCCACACCTCTACAATCATACTTTTAAAAAAAAAAAAAGTTCAAAATCAAATTTGTAACTAAATTTAGAACTCATTAGGCTAAACCTTTTGCCTTATGTAGTAGTTAAAATCTACTTTTAAACTAAACTAAACTCTTAAACTAATCATTAAGGAAATCTTAACATATAAATGTAATTATTTGTTATATTTATTATATTCACTCTGCATTGTTAAAAGAAACAGTATATGCAAATTAAATCAGAATGGCCCCAAGAGAGTTTTCAATACTTTATTCGAGATAAAGTAGATTTTTAAAAAAAAAGAGAATTGTTATCTAACTTACCTGGAAGCGGATAACGACATGAGCCATATATATTAGTATATATTAATATAAATATAATATATATATATAGCTATTATAATGATAGTACAAAATAATATATCTATTAATATAATAAATTAATATAAAATATATAAAAATTTACTCTATTAATTCATAATTTTATATTAATAATAAATTTATCATTCAAAATAATATTATTATTTCACGTAGATTTGGTGTAAAAATATAATATAAAATATAGTACTCTAAGAAATTAGATAGAATTTAGTATTGGAAGGATTATACGATACAATATATGTTACCTCATAATTGTACTATGACATAGAAATAGATAGATAGATCATTATAAGATAGGTTAGTTTTTAGAATACGAATAAAATAAGAATTAGAAGATATAAGTATTTGTAATAGATATTAGCTTAGTATAAGAGAGAAGTATAGTAAAAAAGGATCATTGTGATCGAGTAAGAGTAATGATGATTTAGAATCGAGAAGAGAGACAGGACATATAAATCGCATTGAGAAGTAATTTCAAAAAGAAGAGAATGTATGAAGTAAAATATGTTTTGTTATTTATTTCAAATAAATAAAATCATTGATAACATAAACCGTTCTCTATATATTCATTTACAACATCAATATATTACGTTATCGCTCGCATGTGCATGAATCTCGCTTAGAAATAGTTAAGATTTTAATATAGAGAAACTATTGATGTGAGGAGTTGCAGAATCGTTCCGATAATCTTTGTTTCGTATATATTACATAAATTTTGAAAATTTCAAGTGATTATTAAAACAAAGCGAGTTTTGTATCACTGATATGCAACCGCATAATGTCTGTTAATGAGTAATAAAAGCGTCCATCCGCTATGGTCACTTATTTTTACACTCAACATTCAAATTTATCTCCTTCCAAATATAGTTAACTAGGAGGCCTATAATGTTGTCTGTTAATAACTGTTACTATTGACAATAACATATCATGTTAGGTAGTTTTATGACATCTTGATAAACTAACTAATAATTTGATTGACGTTTATACATTTTCATTAAATAAATACATATACTAATTGCCTGAGTAGTTTATTATATATAAGATACTTAGCTAATTTATTATTATCTTATTGTATAAATATTTAATATTCCATTTCTAAAAATATAATAAAGTTTAAAGAAAATAAATAAATAATTAAATAGTTTATTGCCACACTAAGACTGCAAGTTGTATTAACATGGTGCTTGCCGGCAAACCTGCAACCAGCATCGAGGCCGCCCCTGATAGCTATCATATATATGTATAATATATATATTAATATTATATATATATTAATTAATTTAATATATATTATATATATATATTTATATTAATAATTAATTAATTACTCATATAATATATATTTATTATATGATCTATATATTTATATATACATATATAATGTATATATAATACAATATATATATATAATATATTAATATATATATATTATATATTAATTATATATATATATATATATATATTTAATATAATATATATATATATTAAATTTAATATATATATATAATAGATAATATATTAATATATAATATAATATATATATATATTATATAACTATATATATATTATTAAATTTCTCTTAATAATTTTTATTTAAAATTTTAATTACAACTAATAAGGATTGTTGTAAATATAAAATAAATATGTACTCAAATCATTTATATTATTTAACATACATATTTTATCCTCCTGAAAATTTGAGGAAATATGTTTTGTTATAAAAATTGTAATTTTGTAGTACATTTTTTTTTTTTTTACACAAACTTTAATTTTTGTCAATTTGTGTATTTAATTAAAAATACTATATATAAGAATACATATATATATATTATATACTATTTATACTATAATATTATATAATATTTATTATATTATTAATATATATATTATATATAATATTATATATTATAATAATAATTCATACAGCTATATCAATATATAGCGAACAAGAACAAAAAAGTATATCTATATACCCAAGAAATTTAATTTTTAATTTTTATAAATAATATATATATATACTATTTAATAGATGATATAATTTAGTATAAATAATTTAACAGAATATTATATACTTTAATATAAGAGAAATTTATAATAACTAATAAAATTATAAATATTGATATATATATATATTAATATGCTAATATTATATTATTAAATATATTTAATATAGTACTATATATATATATACTAACTATATTAATATATATTTATAGTATAATATAATATATAATATAATTATATATATACTTATAATTTATTATATAATTTATATTAATATTATATATAATATAATATTATACCTGATATATATTTTATTTATATATTAATATAGAGGATTAATATATATTATAATTATATATATATACTTAAATAAAGAAGTTAATATTATATTATATTATATAATGTAATATGAATGAATAGTATATATATATATAAATAGGGTATATATGTACTATAATATTAAGGTAATATAAAGTCTACCGGAGTAAATAAATATATGAGATAAAGCTGTAATTATAATAAGAAATATTAATAATTATATAAGTAAGATTTTATTATAGTATAAATTGAAAATATATGTTACAATTAGATATAATAATAATATAAACTATAGTAATAATAATTATATAATAATAAGTAATATTATTATGTAATATATTTAATATTAAGATATATATAAATATATGATAAGAGTAAGAAGAGTAAAAAGAGTCATTTGTGCAATGTTCGAAGTAAATCTACTTTTAATGAAATTGACATGTTTGCAGAGTTTAATTTGTATTTCAAACATTTGATAATTTCCGGTTTCAAATCAACATGAATATTTTGTTATATATAATACTCATTTAGAGTTTTTCGATTAGAGTGTAATATAAAGTAATGACTAGCTCATTTCAATTGGATCCAAATAGTATTAGAAGTATAAGCAAAGCATCATTTGATAATAATAAAATAATAAAGATAATAATTAATAAATAAATGAAATTAAATAAAATAATCCGAAATTAATATTAAAATATTTAAATTAATATAAATTATATACTAATAATAATAATAATAATAAATAAATAAGAATAATAAAGTTAATAAATAAATAATAATAATGTGGAATGAAAAAAAGAATAAACTGACAGTGAATAATAAATTGAATAATAATAATAATTGTGAGAAATATATAAAATAGAACTAGAAATTACTAGCAATAGTAATAAAAAAGAATAATGACAAATGAAATTAAAAATAGATAAATAATGAAGTCATTTAAATAATAATTAAATAAGTTAATGAGTAATAAATAAAATAATAATTAATGAAGTAGAATGAGAATAATAATAATAAACAGTGAAATTAAATAATAATAATATAGATGAGATTCAATTAATAATAAATAATAAATAGATAATAAATAATACCATAATAAATGATATCCAAATAAATAATGAATAAATTTAAGTAATTAAAAGAATGAAAAAATAGAGTAAAATTTGAAGAATTTTCATGTTATGTAAAATATTAAAGATTATTTAGAAATTTAATTATTAAACTTTCCAATGTGTATTATATATTGTTATTTATTTAATTATAGTCGAAGGGCATGTTATATTATAGTTAATTCATTATTATTTATTAGTAATATAATTATCTTATTATAGATTTAATTATTTGAATTATTATTATGATAGATTATTATATTATTAGTATGGATCCGTCTCTAGTTCTTGTGTCTAGATTTATATTATGTATGTAATATTTAATATTTGTTAAAAATTTTGATTATATGTATTATATATTTGAATTATGATGAGGAATAGTATTATTAAAAAGTGTATTCAGTATTATTAGATTGATATATTATTAATGATTATTATTATTGTTATTAATATATTTTATTAATTTATTATTTTATTAATGATAACAAAGGAATGACAATCAGTAAATACGGATTCGGATATAATGAATTATTATAGTTATTATTAATTAATTATTGTTATGTTATTTATATTTTGATATTATTATTATTATTCATTAATGATTAATATATATTGTTTATTATATTAGTGATTAGTGTTATTATTATTATTATTGATATTATGATTATTTATGATTATTTATTATGTATGTTATTATTATTTTAGTATATTCACGAGATTTAGTATATTATTATGCATTTTCCTAATTTAAACAATTTTTATTATTATTCAGTATTATTTTAGTTAATTATTATTAGTAATAAACTTAGTATATTTATATATTTTATTTATTATGTATTATGATATTTATTATGTTAATTTATTATCAGATTTATCAATAGCGAATGACAAGCCATAACCTAGAAGTATTATTTTCCATTGTAGGTAAAAGAATTTATGCCTGTGCATGTATATATATATATATATAATATATTATATATATATTTATTAATAAATATAGAATATATAGAGTATATATATATAATATTAATATGAGCAAGTACATATATATTATATATAGATATATATATATATTATATATATAATTATTAGATAAATAATATTAATTTATATAAATAATATATACTTAATATTATATATATTTAATTATCGATAATTTGTCTTTATCGGTATATTTGTGACAAATATTTTCATCTTTGATATGATTCAGAATTGAGACAAAAATAGACAATCCAGTTCTTATATTTAGTACTACTACTATATATTTAAAATTCTCTTTATGATGATTCTAGAATTTGAGACAAAAATTTAGTTGCCCGCCTATATTAAATATACAATATTGAATAATAATTTAAATATCAAGAGCAAGTCTCATAAATACAAAACAGTTATAAAAAAATAAATTTAACATTATTACAATTTATAATGTAATTCCATATATAAATAATATAAATGCTCAATGTTTATCATCTTCTAGGCGGTGTCTTCCTCTGGCTATATTCTGAACAAATATTTAAGTTTTGGAATTTTTGAGCCATACAAGATGATGATCCATTATTATGCCGTAATGTTTTCCCCTTACTCCCTTCTCTCTTATTTTTAATAGAATTATATATATACCCTTTCATTATTTCGGTAAAATTGAGTGTATTGGGCGTACAAAATAAAGTATATTTCTTATTATTAATAAAATAAATATAATAATGTAATGGATAATGAAAGTTAAAAGACAGTTACATAATTATTAACATTTTGTTTTATTTATAACAAAATAGAGGTACAAGTTATTAAAAAATCTAGAGAAAACACGTTTAACTAATATATTACATCATAATGCTAATTATTATACATATTAGATGATTACTATTTTATTAAGAAACTATTTATAAACATAAAAAATTATTTTAGTTATTATAGATATATTTAGTGCGATAGAAATTATCTCTTGCAAAACTACACGTTTCTACCCAATACTGTTATTTACTTTTATTTTATTTAATTGCTAACTGTGTCAAATATGATTAATTCTGTAAGTCAAAATTATATAGATTACACAAAATAAAATAATAATTTAGCTTATTTTAAATTTGCTTCCCTAGTGATAAAATTGAAAAGCGGAATAAATTTATTTTACTAACGCATTCTTTATAACCCAACTGTTTTTTATACAGTAATATTTTCTTAATTTTTTTTATTTGTTTTATTTTATTCTATTCATTATTTTTAATTATTCTGAAAAATTATTTTAATTATTAACGTTTTAATATGACGATTCCTTAATAGTATTGGTACCATCTTGCATGTGCATTCTAGAATCCATCTGCACACTCAATTCATCATAAATTCTTTATCAATTAAAAACTGATATTATAGCTACCAGTTATATTATTATTTATCTAAGATTAAGTTCATTCAGCACGTAATTTTATAAAAAAGATAACCATTTTATAAAAATGCTTTAATTAGGTAAACTCATATATATATTATTTCTTTAACTTTTATTGCAATATATTTATATTAATACTACCATTATTATTAATATAATATTTAATCAATAACAAGGATAAGATAAGAAATAATCTTTTCAAAGCAAAGACAATAGTTTTTGAAGGTCATCTACCGATGGAGCTAACAAAACTATTCGTGTATCCGTACATACTAATTATTATAATTATCGACATAAAGATTTCCTGCTTTGGTACCTATTCTACTTTTTCACTATATATCTTATATATTAAAATAGATAATTAATGTATAATAATTAAAACAAACAATAGTTGAATCAAATTTATTACCACCTATGTATCTAACACCATATTCATATTATAAGCATTCATGAGATACCATTCCTATAAATATTAACACAATACAAGATTAGGTTACTATAATATTAACTATATTTATCTTAAACGCATAATCACATACATACATAATTGGAACCGAATGTTCATAGATTCTAATTTTTTATTAAATAAATATAATTACTCTAATCACATGTGAATTAATGTAACACGTAGATTGCTTCTATAATAAAATTCAAAAAAACGTATAATATAAACCCGTAATTACATGGTTTAGTGGAAGTCTAATTGTTTTTCATTTTGAAATGACGTAAATAAATGGACCTGATTTCTGCTTAATATCTTTCTATTATACCTATAAATTAATCCATTTTGTGAGTCTGTCGCTATTCTAAGGATATATGAAATAGTTCTCATACATAATATCTTATAAAGTCCATATCTCAAGGAACTTTATAAGAAAAAACTGACGAACATCAATCGATTAAGAGTTCTCATATGTTATGAGTTTTAAATCAGTCCAATCTATCCTATATATAATTAATTATCTATTTTAATGATCGGATTTAATAATAACTATCCACTACCTAAGCAAAATCTACTAAGTGAATATTAGTGTCATAATACACGATGCATTTACATCAAAACTTATCAAATTTGAAGGTATATCTAAATCTTTATTTGATTTCAATAATTTTCGGCAGGAAAGATGTATTCACATTCATACTAATCGTAGGTTTTCATTTTATATTAATTAAATTTATTTCATTCAATTATTTTAATAAGCATTAGCAACATATTATTCAATATAGCTTATATCTGTCCAAAGAAAATCATCTCTTATTATTAGTTTATTACATATACTATCAATATTATCGAATTCTCCAAACGCAAAAAAAATTCACGATTCACCACGCTATATCGAAAAATTCTCCTTCGACAAGTGTTTATAACTCTATATGGAGAACAATTTTCCGCTCGTCTGAAGCGACTATATATTTTCTTTTTCATCATGTTATTGCTTTCCATACCGGTCACTTTGTATTGGTTGTTGATCAAACATCACGTTTTTACAATTTCTGCTTTATGTTGCTCCTAGATCAATTTGATTCGCATACGGAAGTCTTGGTTGTCTTTAGTTTATTGATCTAAAAACATACAATAAAGATTCCGTAGAAATTTTTCATTTTACATAGCTTGATTCAGCATTTTCATAGTAGTATGCTATTAACTATATGATTTAAGCCAGAGAATTTGGATATGTCTTAATGTTAGCACTCTAAACACATATAAATTCATTTGGCTCCTTATACTCTCCTATATTCGTTTTTCCTGGTCCTGTTCCATCCTTGAATCTTACATTTCGCCTTCCTATATGTCAGTTATATGTAGACTTTTCATTCCATTCCGATCCAGGTGCACGGTTATACCATTAGCAAGACTATTCTTACCAATCGTTACTCTCGAGAGAGCAGATATTTAGTACAATGATGCATATTTGAGGTGAGAATTCACAGATGTAACTCCTTTCGTTTGTATTGAGCGACAAGATAGTAGAGTTCAGTAATTATAAAAGTCTAACAGCATGTTTCGATTCTCCTATTGCAATTGATCACAATAGCTCATCGACCGAATCAGGAAAACCCTTCATCTTGAAACTGCATTTAGACAATCAACTATTAGACGCTAGCACGAACAGCGAGCAATCGAGCAACAGGATCAAGATTATACACATCGATTTCAATTCGATACTTTACATCAAGAGAGTCCTTTTCATGAGAGATGTATAATATTATCACAAGATTTATTATGATGGAGATCTAGAGGATAACGTATCTTAACACGACATGTAATTAAGTATTAAATGTGACATATTAGAGCTTTCCATGCTGTCACATTCTGATATAAATGACCGACACCACAATATCGAGTATATGCGTGATAAAGTTCTAAATCTTCACAGACACATATCGAGATTATATACAATAAGTCTCTAATGATATAATATAGCAAATATCGATATTAGATCTCTTGAACAGAAAGTGTACACGATACGAGTCTCAAGATCAAACCATTGAATTGCGAATGTGCGATAAACCACAGGCGAGAGAATAATGGATAAGATATAGTAGTTAGTCATAAAGTGAGTATACATCTTTTATATCAATCGCGTTACACTTTCACTCTCAACACACAGGGTCAAGCAGCAGCAGATTAATCTAACTTCACAAGAATTCCTTATTGAGCAATTTTTGTAACCCACATTGAAGACAACAGTCATGCCCATAGATGCTTGATCCTATGAATCTAGTGAAGTGTTATATGCAGATAAAACTCATATGGCTCAAGCCCACAGAGCGGCCACTAATACTCATCGAGAGTATTCACCATTACTAAATACCGTTAGTTAGCATTTCAAGCTCTTTTCCATATCATCTATCAATGTTCAATGAAGTTAACTAAATTCAATAGAGCATGCGATTGTTTCCTATATATTTTATCGCGTCTCATGATTACACTGATTACAATCACTATGGTTACACGTTTAATAATATCGACCGTAACCTTATAGAAGACTTCATTATAACTCTTGTCCAGGTCCAACACGAAAATCTATACCATACATATAGGAGTCATCTATGTAACACTGGTTCCAATATTTTTGTCGTATACATCAATGGACTGTTTCCAGCAGTTCAAAGGTCCAGACATATATAGCTCGACTACCTGCTCCTAGTGTTCTACTGCGTCTCATTCTAGTAATACGGATATTTTATCAACCGTCTATAATGCTCCCGTGAGACAGAACAGACCAATCCTACAATTTTCCCATGCTACTATACTGTAGTAATGTTGAGTACTTATCAACCAGCCGGCACTATACTACATCGCGTGTACCTATCCTTGAACCAATTTAATGTCATTCAATTTTCCATTTGTCTGTTATCATAAACAATAGACTGTCCAAGCGTTCAATTCCTAGCAGTATTCATCAGATTAAGGTACATGTACGATCGCTAAAATCATACTTACTGAACATGCAGAGCGTGGGCACATCCGTTACTCCTTACTCCGTTACTCCAGTTGCTAACGAACTAGTTTTGATTAAATCGGTTAAATGAGTTACAGTTTGCAAGTACCATGATGTAAATCCTTAAAAAACAATCATATGTTAATTGCTCACACAGTGTAACCTGTTGTACTTCTATACAATATTTTCGCATTAACTATATCCCGTGTGAATGTCACGCGGAGACACCGTACTCCGGAGATTAGTTTTTTAAGCCTCGTACTCAATTATATAGACTTGTTCGTTTTATAAATCTCATGTTTGTTCAATCAATATCTTTTAGAAAGTGATGTAAGTAGCCAATTAGGGTATATTCCTTTGCGAATCACCAATCTAATCACAACACCTTCTATACAAGTCAGTATGATCACAAAAGAAATCATTCTATTTGTAATAATAATTTATTCTTAGAGGAAGGTGATGCTAAACTTACTGCAATCAATACCTTGAAAATTATACTTTTCTCAAAATTCTTTCATTATAAGTTATCATTATTTTTACATTTTATAGTCTCCATAATTAAATATAATTTGGCATATTATACCTCTTAAGAATTAATGTAGGCTGGATAATAGTAAACATCATATATCATTTTTATTAATTATCTATTATATTAATTTATCTACTTTCAATTGACCTAAGTCTCTCTTTAGAAATCCAAAAATGTTATGGATATTTTCATATTTATCAGCTTCAATTGACGAACATAGTCTCCTTAGAACACCAAATTCGTTTTTAGGACTTTTCTTATTGACAACCTAGTACTGAATATAAATTCTTAAATGTAAAAGAGTATTTCTTATTTCTAATAATTAATAAGAATTTGAACAACCTGTCTGCTCTATAACTTTTCTTAAGCTAATTTTCCATCTAAACTTATACTTTCTGAAAGTCAATCAAAACTGACTCAAGTTATTCAATGCTTAAAATATTCCAATTATTGTAATAGTCAATTATCATTGAGCTGAAGAATTATTGACTAATAATGATCTAATAATACGATCATCTAATTCGAAGTAAACTTCACCATAATAATATTAAATATCTTTATCATAATCTCATGAAAGTTCCCTTATATCATTTTTAATTTCAAATAGTAGTTCCTCTTCTAATAATACTAACCATTCATAATCTATA
>JABUQX010126710.1:0-45768 GCA_015478945.1 Trachelipus rathkii | reverse complement strand
CATAAAGATTGTGTCGGGCGAAGAAAGGAGTAAATGAAAGAATAAAGTAACAAGTACATTGGAGATTGGCTTTGGTCATTGTGGAAGGATGCATGATAGTCGATTGGTTAAGAGGATGATATAGTTTGGATGAGTTTGGGTGGGAATCGACCGGCGGGATACCGAACAAAAAGTGGATTGATTCAGTAAAGGAATGCCTGGGGAGAGAAATGTGAGTTTGCAGAGGCGAGAAGAAGGTGCATAATATAAAGAGTGTTTTAATGAGGGGTTATTCTTTGTGGCCCAACCTGGGCCAAGGGTATAAACCTTACATTGACGAGATGCCATAGTGAGGTCCGCTCAGTTCCGTGAAGCCCTGTGTGGATTTTTCTGACTGCGACGAATTCTTACTGGGGTATATAAAGGGGGCTGTAAGGTTTGGTTTTCTTTTCGACTTGCGTCATGTTCTTCTATTACTTTTCTGTTCCAGTGCATGTGACGCACCTAACCCAGTCTAGGAGAAAGAAGGATGATGATGATGATTGATTGATTAATTAATTGATAATGGATGATGATATTGATGATGATGATGTTGATTATATATATATATATATATATATATATATATATATATATATATATATATACAATATATATATAAAATATATGTATATATAACATATATATTATATATATATATATATATATATATATATATATATATATATATATAATATATATAATATTATATATATATATATATATATATATATATATATATATATTTATCATATATATATATATATATATATATATATATATATATATATATATATATATATTATATATATATATATATATATATATATATATATATATATATATATATATATATATATATATAATATATGATATTATAAATATATATATATAGTAATGAGTAGTAGCGCCCGTATATTGGAGCACGTAGCTCCGCCCCCTTTTCGAGAAAAACCCACCTGACCGACGAAAAACCCACCTGACCTTTTTTTGACCGCCACCTTTTTTGACCTTGACCTTTTTGGGCCTTGACCTTTTTGGGCAACCCAAATTTTTTGGCAACCCTAATTTTTTGGCAACCCTAATTTTTTGGCAACCCTAATTTTTTGGCAACCCTAATTTTTTCGGCAACCCTAATTTTTGCAACCCTTCGAAGAAGGGTTGCGCCAAACGGTTGCGTAAGCAACCGTTGTACGTACCCCACCCTAATTTTTTCGACCAACCCTTTGGTCTTCCATGGGTCAATTTTGGCCCACCCTAATTTTTGGCCACCCTTTAGGGGCTTAGCCCTATTTTTTGATGTCTTTACCTTTTTTGTCCTTGACCTTTTCTCCAAAGCTTGACAGATACAATGGGTTCAATTTGGACCCACGGTAATTTTTGTCCTTCCTTTAGGGGCTTATTATTTGATGTCTTAACCTTGTTTTGACCATTGATATTTTCGGCCATGACCTTGCCATATACCATGGGTCAATTTTGGCCCACGCTAATTTTTGGCCACTCGTGTCCCACCCGTCAATATTTCCGTTCCAACTTGAACGTATGTATGGATCTATCCTAACTTGAACACCTACACACACACACACACACACACAGCTTTACTTACACACACACACACAGATTTACTTACACACACAGATTTACACACACACACACACACACACACACACACACACACACAACACACACACACTTACAACTTATTAACACACATTCGACTATGACAACTTTACACACATTTCACTCATGACACTAATGTTTTTCGATCAACCCTTTGGTTTTCCATGGGTCAAATTTTTGGCCCACCCTAATTTTTGGCCACCCTTTAGTTGCTTAGCCCTTTTTGATGTCTTTACCTTTTTTGTCCTTGACCTTTTCTCCAAAGCTTGACAGATACCATGGGTCAATTTGACCCACGGTAAAATTTTTTGTCCTTCCTTTAGGACTTAACCCTTTTTGATGTCTATAACCTTGTTTGACCATGATATTTCGGCCTTTAAACCTTGCCATATACCATGGGCCAATTTTGGGCCCACGCTAGATTTTTTGGCCACTCGTGCCCACCCGTCACATATTTCGTTCCCTAACTTAAACGTATGTATCTAGTGATGTTCTATAAGTGTTCTATGATTATTCTTTGAGTGCCGGGTGAGTGCCAGGTGAGGTGCCAAAGTGAGTTGCCAATAGTGGCCAAGTGAGTTGCCAAAACGAGTGCCAAGTGAGTACACATAGTGCCAAGTGAGTGGCACATAGTGAAAACTGAGTGCCACTTTTTTTCAAGCCTTTTTCTAGCCTCCCCTGAGCCTAGAATAGCCCCAATATGGGTGTCTACCCCTAGGTTATAAGGATGAAGAATCGATTGGTGTATATTACAAGTTGCTAGGATGCTTCCTAACTATGAGTTAGTCTTTTTCTAACACTTATTACACACTATGTCACTAATACACAACATTAACTTATAGACACTTATCACACCATCACTATACACATTTTTACACTCTATTTCACCAATACACACTTACACATCTTTGATGACACCTATCTTACAAAACACTCATAGACCACTTACACTCACCCATAGGCACTTACACTTACCCATAGGACACTTGCGTTTAGGTGTATTATATATAAGTTGCTAGGGGATGTTTACCTACTAATGAGTTAGCATTTTCTAACCTTTTATAACCTTTTCTACCCCTACATCATAGAACAAAGCTAATATTGATGTCTTTCCCCTAGGTCATAATTGCAACACCAAGGCGCAGCATGCGCCCTCCGCGCAAAAACAGTCAACCCCGCACCCGCAGGTGCGCCCCGCCGCGATCCCCGTCCGCCGCGTACCCGCCGCCGCAGAGACGCCCGCAGGCGCCATAAATTTATCCGCCGATACCCGGCCACGCCGCGTGCGGCCCGCAGGCAGCAATATTCCCGCGCGAAATGAAAAATATATATATATACTACGAGTCATACATTTTATTATCATACTTAAACATTTTATTAAAACATTTCGCGAACCTAAAACTGTAACTCATTAACATTATTTTTACTATTTTACTAATACTTTTTATTTTATAAAATTTTTAAATTGTATGTATGAAGAAAAAAACCAGAAGTGTCTGATATATAAACATTTTAATTTTTGGAAAACAATATATCATTTTATTTTAAAACATTAAAACATTACATTACCTTAAAGCAGTTAAATCAGTAAATCCAAAATAGAGCGTGTTACCTAAACAACCTAAGGGATTAGTTATGCTTTGTTTTACTGCTTTACGCTTTAACTCATGTTTTACTGCTTTAAATCTCTCATTGTTTTTACTGCTTTAACTCACATATTTTATTAAAATACATACCTTAAAAGCAGTAAATACAGTAAATCAATAGAGGTGTTACCATTAGCAACAAGGGTTAGTATGCTTTTGTTTTACTGCTTTACTGGCTTTAAACTCATGTTTTACTGCTTTAACTATGTTTTACTGCTTTAACTCTAACTCATGTATTTACTGCTTTAACTCATATATTTATTAACATTACATACCTTAAAGCAGTAAATCAGTAAATCAATAGAGGTGTTACATAGCAACAAGGGGTATAGTATGCTTTTGTTTTACTGGCTTTACTGGCTTTAACTCATTGTTTTACATCTTTAACTCATGTTTTACTGCTTTAACTCATATGTTTTTACTGCATTTAAACTTCATATATTTATTAACATTACATACTTTAAAGCAGCAAATCAGTAAACCAGTAAATCAGACCTAGCACCAAAAAGATTAGTATGCTTTTGTTTTACTGCCTTTACTGCTTTAACTTTCATGTTTTACTGCTTTAACTCATGTTTTACTGCTTTAACTCATATGTTTTTACTGCTTTAACTCAATGTTTTACTGCTTTAACTCATATATTTATAACATTTATGTTTTTATTTTGTTTTAATACTTTTATTTATTTTATTATTATTTTTTATTTATTTTTTTTATTATTTTATTATTTTATTATTATTTTTATTTTATTATTATACTTAATGTTATTTTCTCATGCCTATTGTATTATTATTTAGAACACACACACACACACACACAACACACACACACACTACTCCTGACATTAACTAAACACAAATGCAATTCAATGCCGGTTTATTTTATACAAGACATTGGAGTTTTACATATTTCACAACTACCACCTATATTGGCCACTCATCGGCACGAACTGCTGAACCCTATATAACACTAGTTAAGATCACAACATCATATGCTAAGCTCACATTGCCACTCGAAACTATAAAAGGCTACAAGCATCATACTAACTTAATTATACACTTAACTTAATATTATTAGTATATACAGTCTAATATCATACCTAAACAATTAAATTAAACCAACATATAAACCAAACTTACATTATCATATTAACTGACTATAACACTAAACGACGGTCAACACACACAACACAACACACATCAACACACAACACTAACACACAAACATTTACAATCATACAATAACTTATATACACACATTCACATTATGAGTACAATCATTATACACACATTCACTTAATGACAACTTAATATATTTAACAATTTTACTCTACTAGAACACTTACATTATACTAACTAACCATCTATAATAATACTCAGACAAGCGCCACACACGACAGTGTGTACTCGTCTAACCACTCGCACACGAAGTTTGGTACCTTGTTAGTCTAGGCGAGCCTATTCAGTGACACGTTTACGATACATCACTTTCCAGCAGATTTCTTAAACCTCCATACCAACTCGACGACACAAGGATCTATATATATACGAAATAATCTTACACCACACAAGCACGGCATCACACAGCTAGAGCAAAGATCATCCACGACCTCTACAAACACTTCCAATCTAGCACGTTACTAACCACGTTCACAATCAAGTAATAGAATCGTAAATACTCAATTATAATTAACCAAACTCAACTTTTCACTCTCGTTCTACTCTTAAAAAATCCACAGCGCGCTACAACATCTATAATATCTCAAACTCATCAAATATAAACGAGATACAATACCTATACATAACAAGTTTTTTCACTGATACAACCTAATCCATCGCTCACTGCCTAACCATAAGAATTATCAGATTGCGGATGTTCCGGTATGGCTTCTATGCAACAATTAGGCACCAAAGAGATTATTCATTTAAGCTGGTTATAAAATACTTTCTTGAGCTTTTATGGTATTATTGTGAATGATTTCCCCTGAGTGTAACATATGTGGTAAAATAACATTTTAGTAAAATTTTATGAAATTTTATATCTGGTAGACAACACTTCCATCATTGTACATAGCCTCCTCTAAGCGTCGATACTGAAAATACAAAGCTAAAAATCAGTATAATGTACCTATATCCCCCATCCGTCTAGGGTACACACCAACATTACCTCTAAACACTACAAACGTTAAATAAATGCCACGTCTTAACTTTTACATACAACTTATACTGGTATACTTACTTGCTTTACATCATCTTTAGCCATGTAATTAGTATGTTTATATTATTATAAAAAATATTAATAAACAAAAATATAATGTTACTTCTCTGCTTTTTAATTATTAACTATTAGTTATTATTATTAAAATCATATCCTAACAGAAAATATTATTATAATTTAAAAAAAAAAATATAATAACAATTTTAAATTTTGTATTATCATATTTTATATATTTAATATACGGCATCGATGTTATATATAATGAAGTTTCTATAATTAATTAAGTATTTATTATTAAATATAATTATTATTCATATTTCATATAATAATTATATATAATTTATTATATATTATACTAATATTTGTACTTATTGACACATATACCTAATCACTGATGAAAAAAATATAATAAAATAAAAAATAAAACAATTAACCATAATACCGGCACTCTTATTACAGATACGATATAAAATACTGACCTTATTTACTACTCTTGTATAAAATGTGTTGATAAATATAACTTAACTTATATAGGTTACCTATAAATTATAGAGATAATTCCATTTTAGTTAATCCCCGGGCGTAAATTTATGAGGCCTTAATATATTTCCATTGGTATTCAAAAATATATATATCCATAATACATGTAACTTATTTATCTATTTAGTTAAAATGTGGAGGGTAGACAATAATAACTACATTAGGCTACTAAATTTAGGTACTAATATAATAGTTTAGGATTAAGCTATCTATTTTTGAATAATTTCACCAGGTATATCATGATTTAAGCCTTATATTATAAAATACCTAGGTCAAAAGTTAATTATTCCAGATTAATATAGAGACAAGAATCATATGTAATTATTAATTATTTTTATATAAAATAATATTTCAAAAACAAATAACTACTGACATGGCTGGATCGGTAAGAACCTTTAAGCAGGTAAGAAGGTAATGTTTTCCTTATCCTTACTTGTGCTTGGTCGGAGTAATCCTTATCTCTATTTGACCTCGTATGTGATTGGTCGAAGAAATAATATTTATCGTCTTTATGAAATATTATATTAAACATTGTTCTTTATTATTAAACTTATATTTGAGCAGTTGTGTTTTATTATCTTTTAGATCAAACATCTTAAAAATTTAACATTTTAAAATCATAGTCAATTTAGCTGTTAAGCGGTCTTACTTATTATATCTGTAATTATTGTATTATTTTAAGTGTTTTATTTTATTACTAATGATGTATATTACATATTTATAATAAATACTTACTTACATTTTGAGGAATATAATTATTTAAATTATTATACTATGAATATAGATAATAATTTAATATTCATACTAGATTTTTATAGGATTAAGAAATCACGTGAAGCAAAAAATCGCAAGTAAGCGCCCGCAAGCTTACGATCCCGGAGTGGCGGAAACCGACGCTAATTGAAACCCGCCTGGATATACGTAATTAATTAACTATTACACAGGTCAGCGAAAATATTTTCTTATGATATGACGTTGCTATAAACTTTACATATACATCATTTTATGGTATTTTCTTAAATCTATACCGTTTCTTTACAATTATGAGGCGTCCATTTTATTTCGTACTTGAACATTATAATATAATAGCTTATATAGTTTATATATATAATAGTATGAATATAAACAATACCATATATCGAGGCGTTAGGCGAATAAAAGTTTCTTCAGAGAGTTAAAAAACATTTAGTTGTATCGTGTAATTATAAAGAATTAATACATTGGTTGTTTTGTTAGATATAAGCAGTATATGTTTGACATTTATAATTTATGCCTAAAGTTTTATAATTCCTTGAGGTAAATAGAACAAATTACTCCGGGCTGGTGACTAAGCCTAACCTAATAGGCCCACTTTGTATACATCCATACATACTTCGTGACTATTCTCATAAACACTAACCTAAGAGACTCTATTACTTTAAAGAAATCGCTAAAAACACCAGTAATACTATAATACTTATATTCGCCATTTATAAAGACTTCACAAACCTATATTAACGAACCATAAGAGTTATTATTTAAATGAGCGTATATAGAAGTGGGTATCATATCCCCTATCCTCTTATTCAAGGTATTGGTCTTTACGGTTTAAAATCTTCTCTTATCATTAAGTTATGACAAAAAGTTGTTTAATCTAAAATATTTATTATAATGTCCCATTACTTTTAAAATCTATAATTAATTAATTATAAATACACATAATGCGTGTTAACTATAATGTCATAATAATAAACTTCCCTCATCATTGTACTAATAATCACGTAATTTCTTCTTTATGGATTTCCTAAGTAATTTATATGAGTATAATTTAATCATATTCAATTATATATATATAAATTATACTTCAAAATAACATTATCGAAGTAATTGATATAAGTCATTACCTCGTCTAATATGTAGATGTTTGATAAATGCATTTTACGGCTATAACTCAATTCGAGAATATTCTATCACCCTTGGTTATTGTTTTAAATTTAAAACACTGAATATTAACCAGAGCTATTTAAATAAAACTATTGTGCGCTTGATATCACATGTTATAAGGTGTTTACAGTAAATAATACCATTGATACATGTACACAAACTAATTATATTATACATTTTATACTGTGATTAAATGGGACAGTGTTAGTCCAAAAATGATTAATCAACCTATTCATAGGAATAGTGATATGCCACTATCCAACTAATTATTGAAAATACAACTCTCCATATTTATTCGCGTTAACCAGTTATATATTAAACATGTTAAAGTAATATACGTTACCGGCTGAGGTTACATGCAATCGGTTCCTAGTCACCTGAGGTGGGATCGCTGCATTTGAGGCTGCTACTTTAGCGTTGCTTATTCACGTGATTACTCTTTTATTTTATATCATTAGTGAATTATATTATAATTATTATCTATTATCTATTTAAAAAATTATATAAATTAATTATTATTAAATAGAGTAATTATTAATTAAAATAATAATTATTGAATATTAACACACTTAGTAAAAATAAAATACTTTTTTAAATACAAAAATCAGGATAACTTGTGCACCTGAGTATCATTATTAACATGCATTAAATATAAGACTATGATATTTAAAAATTTGAGTGTGGGTCTAATAATATTAAATAAATTACTACCACCTTATGCTCAAATACAAGTTTATAAATGAGAACAAAGTTAATTTTCATAAGACGATAAAATAATTCTCGAGACCTAATCACATACCGAGGTCATATAAGAGATAAGGATTACTCCGACACAATCACAAGTAAGGAAAACATTTCCTTCTTACCTGCTTTAAAGGATCTTACCGATCCAGCATGTTTCAGTTTGAAATATATTATAAAATAATTAATAATAACAATAATTCTTGTCTATACTGGAATTACCTTTTGACCTGGTATTAGGCTTAAATCAGCCTGGGATACAAAAAGGCTTATCCTAAATTTAGGACTAAATTTAGGCCTAATGTAGTTATTGCACCACATTTTACAGAAAAAAGGTCAGTTGAAATATATTATTTGACACTGAGTGGACTTATATGGCGCTGAACATGCGCGTCCTCGCGGGCAATACTAGATACAAGGATCTTTACGTCAAAATCTTTTAAGACACTATCTTAATGCTATTATTAGTAACAGTAAATATCGTTGCAACACATTTACAGACGAAATAACCACGTTAGGTTCAGGGTATTATGCCGTGTGGATCTCGAATTAAGTTGTAAGGTTGCGGAAAGTGGTAAAAAATATAGTATAGTAGTTATACGTGAATGAGAAAAAAAAATAGTAAAAAAATGAGATATAACAATAAAATAAATATAAAAAAAAAAAATTCAAAAAAAAATTACAAAATTAAGTAAAGACAAGACTCCGAAAGGAATTTTTACAATTTATGAGAAAACAACTTGAGTCAATATATGTTACAAACATTATTTAGTGTAGGATAAAACAAAAAGCAAAAAAAATAAAAAATAATAAAATGTTAAGATTAAATATTTCTTGTATTATTGTTATTATATTAATATTATAATATATCTTAGAATGATTTAATTTAAATAAATACATGTATGATATAGTTTAAGACACGGACGCAGTAAAGATATATTTAGAGACTTACTTTTATTTGGATTTTCTCTGGTGTTATATAAATACTAATAAGACCATTTTATTCACAATGTAACTATTTAAATTGACTTGATGTATTATTAGCATGTATTAGTATCAACATATAAAAACAGAGAAACGTTATCCCAAGGGTGGACATAGCTCTGCAGCGCGGATTTGGGGCATAGGAGGAGGTTCTGCTGAGGGTCTCTTCCGTGCCCTCCTCTGGACTGAACAACGTGTGTAACTGATTTATTGCTTTAAGGTACGTAAAAGGTATATGTATTTTAAATAAAATTATATCTCCCTACTCACGAGGATTTGAGAGGGTATAACTACACTATTATATTACCACACACAGCTTCTCTAGTTGGTATAAAATTCATATAATAGCAGAGAATGCGCAGTGTATGACACAAACTAGTAATTAATACACTGTCTTCTCCTTCTCACAGCATATACATGATTGATTTATTATAGAGGATGATGGGAATTAAACGGTGAACCTCCTCTGTAATACTCATCCGGTCGGGCTCTCTCGATGCCCCTCCTATTTACTATTGTGACGATGGTAATACAGCGTTATATCATAAAAATGTTAAACGTGTTAAATTAACATAAAATGTATATATATTTATATTACAGAAATTCTATGTTTCACCCCTAGACCTAGTGGTGTACGAGCTCCTGCGCCCTGAATATAGAAACAGATTTAAGTGTGCCAAATATGTTTATTTTTGTGTTGTACGAGTGGTGCTCGCGTATGTGTGTGAAATTGTTATACAACAGTCTTGCGCTCATATAAGTGGTAGATGTTCCTAGTATCAGCATCGGTCTATGGTGTTGATGAAGTTTTAATCTGTGGTGAGATATATGTTAAGTTATAATAATCTTAGTGTTAGCACTAGAGTTAGTAAGTAAAATCTGTGTGTGTAGTGATGTTATTATAATCGTATAGTGTATTTAAAATGTTAAGTGTCTATGGGTAAATGTTTAAGTGTCATAGTGTGAAATGTGTATGTATTAAAGTATGATCATAGTGAATGTGTTATTATAAAGTGTAAATGATGTTTAATTGTGTGTGTGTGTTAGTATGTTTGTGTGTATATTATAATACATATATATATATATAATATAAAATATATTATAGGATTAATATATATATATATAATATATATTATAAATATATGTGTTATTATGTTGTGTGTGACCGTACGTGTATTAGTATATAAGATTAGTATTTAAAATTTAACAGGTTATCTATGTAGTTAAATGATATTAAATAGTCATAGTGAATGTGTTATATTAGTTAAATATAAGTGTACATAGTGAATGTGTTATGTATAAAAGTGTATAGATGTGTGTGTGTAGGGTGTTTTGTGTTGTTTAGTGTGTGTGTATATATAATGTGTGTGATGTGTGTATTTTAGTGTATATGAGTTATATATATATTACTCATCCAGACTAAAATCTGACCAGACATTCCAGCAATATCCGTTACTGGTATGGCGTGATGTTGAGATGAGTTGTTGAGTGTGGTGTATTACATGTTCTAATGAAATCGAGAATAAATCAAGTGGAAATGACATGGCATATATGTGCATGAAAGAATTTTATTAAATATCATTTAAGCAAAATAATAAAAAATTAAAAAATAATTAAATATTAAAATAATAAAGAATACTCTTTAAATTACAGAATTAAATTAAAAATAATAAAAAATTAAATAAAATAAAGTAATTATAAACAAATAATAAAAAAATACAATATATAATTGTTAATAATTATATATGAGTTAAAGCAAGTAATAAACAATAATGGAGCTTAAGCAAGAGTTAAATTAAACATATAAGTTATTTAAATAAAGCAGTAATATAAACATAGTAGTTAAAGTAGCAGTAAAAACATGAGTGTAATATAGCAGTTATTATAAAGCTAGATATTAAACTATAAAAAAGCATTACCTAATCCCTCCTTTAGTGTGTTTAATAAGTATCACACCTCATATTAGAATTTACTGTATTTACTGTGACTTTTTTTAAGGGTAGTGCAGCCTCATATGGTAAAAGTAAAACCTAACCATAATCGCAGTTAATATTCTTAGCAAAAGAGATCATAACAAAACACAATGACTATGACCGGGTTGAAAAAGCGTAAAAACATAGATACATTTGGCGTGTGTAAGCAAGCTATAAGAACATGAGTCAATTAAGGTCGAGCTAGAGAGCGGAGTAAGACAGAGAGAAACATAAATGAACACATAAACACCACACATAATGAATAAGCTATAATAATACACCTCTATAATATCTCAAAAACGATTATTCACATATGAGCTATCATATAACTGCGGATAAATATATATAGGATATAAGTACAGAATTGTGACATATACCTGTAAAAATGTATTATAGATAGGTGTAAAGCCACTTGTAAAAAAAAAATATAATAAAAAAAAAACATATAATTGAAAAACAGTATTTAAATACTTTAATGAGTGTTTGTATAATAGCAGTTAAAACATATGAGATTAAAGTAATCTATAGAATATTGAAGTGTATAAAGAACATGACAAAGAGACCGAGTGAAGTCGAGTAAATTACACTTACGTGAATTTTATTAAGTTACACAAGTAAACTTTTATCATGACGAAATTAATAAACATAATTGTCATTATTAACTCATAAACACGGCAACTTTACCCCCGTATGGGCTATGTAACACCTCTATTATTTACTGATTTACTGCCTTTAATAGATATGTAATTTATCCGCAACAGAGATGGACAGTGATATGTGCTTAGAGGGAGCTCCCGGCCTTATCACGAGAGGCATGATAGAACGTATCGAGAAGCAGGGTTAGAGGACTAAACATTTCATCCTCGCACATTGCGTTAAAGCCACGGGTGAAAGAAGCTACATCGCGGTAACTCACACCAAGGCTCCATGTGTGGTATTTTTTGGAGAAGCAGTAAAACATAAAGCATACTAATTCCCCTTGTTGGTCGTACTGGTCGAACAGCGCTCTAGGTTCCGTTCGCCATTTACCCTGACTCTCTCACCTGCCTTACAGAGGTGATAATGTAAGTTTGTAAAAACGTTTAATACTCACACCTCTTGATTGTTGATACCAGCGTCGGACATCGAAGACCACCATTCGCGTACTAAAGCAGATTTGCACGTAGAAATACACCTGTATACAGTTAAAGCAGCTAAAAGCAGTAAATTAAACAAATAAGAGCATACTAATCTCACTTATGAGTGTTAAGGTGATAAAACACCTCATTGATTTAATTTCTGATTTTATATCATGCTTTATAGAGTTAATGTTAATGTTAATGACTTTTAAAAATTAAAAAATTCGTAGAAGATATCAGTTATAAAGTAATAAAATAAATATTTTATTAATCAGTTTTGGGAAGGACCTTTTATGCTAAAATTATCAATAATTTATTTTCATTTTCAAAAAAATTTATAAATTTTAAAAATTATTAAGTATTATTATAAAAAGATTATTAGTATGTAATATTATTTTTTTAAATGTAATTAATTTCCTTGGGAAAATGTTTAAGTATAGTAAAAAATATACTGTGAGAAGTTGTAGAAATTGTTATAGTGATATTAATTATATATATATATATTTTTCATTCGCGCGGGTAAATTATTGCGCTACGTGATATAGTGCTAACGCGGTATGCTATGCGCGTCTAGCTGCCCCGCGCAAAAAAATTATATAGAGTACGGCTCTATGACTTGGTGCGTCTATGCTGGCAGGTTCTGTGCGTGTGTTACGAGCCAGTGCGGTTCACTAACTGAGAACTGTCTGGCACGCGGGCCCGCACCGTGGGATTCAAAAAATGTATTTCTTTGGTGCGCTCTGAGCTTTAGACTTGTCTTTTTGTCGACGGTTGCGGGAGACTCTATTCTGACACCATTTTTTTGTGTTTTGTGTTTTTGTCTAATTTTAACTCGATTTTCCCCTACCGAGAAGAGCGGATAAAATCTATAACTAAGGCTACTTTGCTCATCATAACATATGAGTGGTGATTTCCATGTTGTGCTACGACAATAGTTATGGTCTAGATATAAAGGTTAGGTAAAGTAATGACATATGGAATATTACTCATTTAGGGCATATACTCCATCCTAGCAACTTATTGCATATACACTTCAAAAAAAACGGCATAAGTAGTCTATGAATTAGGTAAGAGTAAGTGCCTATAGTAGGGAGTGTAATGTAGTCTATGGGTGAAAATTGTAAGTGTCTATGTGATAACGATGATATGATAAGTGTATGATATGATAAGTGTCATAAGATGTGTATTAATAGTGTTCATTAGATGAATGTAGTGATGTATAAGTGTCATATTATAAGTTAGTATGTGAGTATTGTTATAAGGTGGGTCATGGAATGAATCAATGCTACAAATACCTAACTTACATTATTAAGTAAGGAAGGCATCCTAGCAATCTTGTAATTATATATTATATACACCAATCGAATTATCATATTATTATTATTATATTTACTAATATCACACTATGGTACTAAGATATCTCGTATGGTGTTAAGACACCCACTCTAATAAAAAATATACTATATACTAGCGCTTATATATATCTAAAGTAGTAACATCATGGAAGGCATAAGCAAATGAGTACGTATAAGAGGATAAATAAAAAGGGCAATAACCAGTTAAAGCGCATACTATTAGTCCAGTCAACGCTACATTTAGGCACTATTTTTGATCTACACGTCATCTTCCCTTGGCACTACGTATGCAACTCACTTGGCACTCATTGGCATCTCACTTGGCACTACACCTGGTCAACTCACCCGGTACACCATATATATAGAATTATAAATTCATTTTAAGTAAAACACCTTAAATAGAATACATATCTACTTAGATAACATTAACAGTTTCATAAGTTTAAGTGAAACGAAATAGATGTTGAACGTAGGTGAAGGGACACGAGTGGCCAATAAAATTAGTAATATATTATATATTATATACGATGTGAGGCCAATAAATTGACCCCTATTGGTTATATTATGTGAGCTATAAGGTCAAGGCTACGATAAATAATCATGGTCAAAACAAGGTTTTAGACATCAAAAAAGGCGTAAAGTCCCTAAAGGAAGGACAATAAAATTATTACCGGTAGGTTTCAAATTTTGACCCATAGTGATATCTGTCAAGCTTATTGGAGAAAAAGGGTCATATATAATACCAATAAGTGAACAAAAAATATAGGTAAAAAAGACATCATAAAATAAGAGGCTATTTATAGACCCTCATAAAGGTATTGAGGCCTCAATAATAAATTAGTGTGGGCCAAAATTTGACCATGGAAAAACCAAAAGGGTTGATTCGTGAAAAAATTAAAGTGTTTCATATAGAAATTTTGAAAATTAGAAACCTAAATAGAGTGTATAAGTGAGTGTGTTATGTAGTGATGTGTTTAGAGTTGATGTGGTGCGTGTATGTGTGTGTGTGTGTATATATGTATTAATACTTAGTTGTTGTAGTAAAGTATAACTACATGAAATGTGGCGCACTCGAAGAAAAAAAAAGAAAAATGCTAGTGTGTATTAGTGTAAGTAAAATAAGCTAGTGATGCTGGTGTGTGTATTATATGGTAGTGGTGTAGGTGTTCAGTATAGAGATTAATACCATTATCATACGTTTCAAGTTAGGATAAACGTGAAATAATGTGCACTAGTGAGAGGTGAGACTACGAGTGCCAAAAATTAGCCGTGGGCCAAAATTGACCCATGGTATATGCAAGGTCATGGCCGAAATAATCATTGGTCAAACAAGCTTTAAGACATCAAAATAAGGTGACTAAAAGTCCCCTTTAAAGGGAAGCGACAAAAAATTACCGTGGGGTCAAAAATTGACCCATGCGTATCTGTCAAGTACTTATTGGAGAAAAGGTATACATAGGAACAAAAAAGGTATAAAGGACATCAAAAAAATATAAGGTGAGCTAAGCCCCTAAAATGAGGTGGCAAAAATTAGGGTATTAGGCCAAAATATTGTAGACCCATGGGAGTTAAATAGACCAAAGGCGTTTATGTTCGAAAAAAATTAGGAGTGGGGTACGTACAACGGTTGCTTAACGCAAACCGTATATTGGCGCAACCTTCCTTCGTTAAGGGTTTGCCAAAAATATATATAGGGTTGCCGAAATTAAATTTTAGGGTTCCAAAAATAATTTAAGTATATGTTGCCAAAAATATAGCTGTGTTGCCATAAAAAATTAGTATAGTTAAGTAGATTCATCCACAAATATAATATTTTGAGTATGATTGCCCAAAAGGTCAATGAGGGCAATTAAATGAGTCTAAAAGTAGTCAAAAAAACAGGTATAGGCAGCGAGTTCAAAAATAAAAGTTACAGGTGGGTTTTTGATTATCAGGTCAGGTGAGGTTTTTTCTCGAATTATAAGGGGTAGTACGGGCGAAGCTACGTGCATCCTAAATATATATAACGTGACGGCGTCATACTTACATGTAATTGGATTAAGATATATTGATTCCTTTATATATTATATAAAACTACACATATATATATATATTTATTTATGAAATTATCTATATAATTTCCTATATGAAAAATAATAATTATAAGTTATTATTATGGTTTCAACCTTTTATATCCGTATCATACTCGTCAATCATATATATACATTATTACTAAGTCTCCTAATGATAATTAGCAACAGCACAGTACTTGAGCCCTTAATTTCATTATTGAAATATGGTGCTTTTGTTTTGAAAGATTCATTTCAGAATATAAAAACATTTATATATTGTAAAATAAAATTTCATTAAATACTTTTTTTTGAGAAAGTCATAAATTATGCAACAAAGATAACTTATGCTTCTGTAAATGGAAGTAAGAAATATATCTAGGAATGTCGTTTGTTCGAGAAATCATAATGTAAAAAGATAAATTATATATATATATACCCATATATGCAATTTCCTTTTTTTTTTTTTTTTATTTTTTTTTTTTATACAGTTATTAATCAATATACCACCGCTCACGTAGTGACAGATGACCCTATTATACTAGAGAAGGGTGTGTGCCCATTATTTTATTTATAGTCATGTAGCAAGACGGAGTCAAGGAAAGTAGAGCAGCTTACCATCAATACTAATAACTGCATCCGAACCTAGTAGACGAACCTGGATCTCTCACTTAGTGGCTAGATATATATAGTGCTTCTATCACGCTGAGCTAATTCGGGCGCTATATATTTTGGATGTTTATATGTTTGAACCCATTCCTATTGAAACTATGCGTAAGTAAAAATTACTTATCATAATGAATACCGATCTGATCCGCTGATAATATCCATTCTTATATTCAATATGAATACTATATATATATTATTATATGTCAATATATATTCCAAACTTCACTTGATGTTTATTTCAAACCTACCATATTATAGACTGAGAGAAAGAATATAGCTTATATAATATATAAATAGTACCCAAATTGGCAGACAGGGAAATATATGATCTCATCAACTAAGCCGGACCTACGAGGTACAAATGGCGAGCATGTAGGAAAAAAAAAACTGTTATTAAGAGTTCTGTTAAATACGAATCGCAACTAAAAATATGCTATAACATAACCATAACCTAACCAGCTAGACCTAACCTAGCACTTCATCTAGAACATAACATATAAACTATTTGGAACACACCAGCTACATTCGATATACCCTTTATAGCCTTATAACTTAAGCTTGATTAGAGTGTGCCGCAAGCGGCGAAAACATCCTGAAAAAAACACTTAGAACTTATAAGGCTATCCTAACGTAACAAAATCTTACTTCAACTCATATAACCTTTAAACCTACCTAACTTATACCTATTATCTTAACCCTAAAACCTAACCTTACCTAAACCTTAATTCCTAAACCTAATCCTTAAACCTTTTAACTCTACCTAATACACTAATTCACTAATCGATAACCTTAATAACCTAACGCCTGCTGGCTAGTAGCGTGTACGGGGTGAATTTATTTTATGTCGTGTTGAACATTTGACCTGTCGCTCATTGGCTTATAGTCACCCTAATAGTAGAAATAGTTTCCTGTAGACCATAAAATCCATAATTATATTTAATTCATAATCATATCACAAAATTTGAGTTAATACCATCAATATTTTTCTAAGGGCTGCGTAAAGTCGTTTTATAATAAATATAAATTTTTTATCGATCTCCAGACTCCGACTCCTATTAAATTAATTTTTAAATTCAAATTTTTATTTTCGACTCCGACTCCTCGAAAATTGCCAACTATCCTAACTTAAAATAATAAAATTAATTATTTCGTAATCCGGACATCACTCCGACTCCACTTAACCAAAAATTTTCGACTCCGACTCCAGTAGTCAAATTCAATTGACAGTCAAATTCATAAAAATTTATATAATAATAAACATTATTATTATTGTTTCTTAATTAATCATATTTTTATTTCTGACTATTGACTTTTGAGTAAATAAAATAAAATATAATAATATATTTACCACATTATTTATCCATATTTAGAATCTAATCTTACACAAATGTGACTATTAACTTGGTAAAAATAACTCGATAAAGAGTATAAAGTGATAGTCATAATTTTTCTTCTAAACCACGCTTAATACTATAAGGCATTTTAGCAATTTTTTCCCCCCCTGAGGACACCTATATACTAATACCTAATTTCCGCATGAATTTATTTAGCGGATAGCGGTATTAATGTACTATTCATTTATGAGGTGAAATTTTATGAGATTATACTAAATATTTTCCTCAACTATTTCAATGTAATTGATAAGATTACATGAACTCAGTTGGAATTAGTAATTGGTATACAAATCAATACTTGAGAGAGTGTGGTAGAAGAAATAAATTGAAGCGGTCTCACCCTTTATATGCTACGAACAATTAACTATCTAAAATTGAGTGAAAGTAGTCTTGCAGGTTATAGAATGATTAAATACAGAATTTTAATAAGGTATTGTATTACATCTTCTTTTTAAACCGGTTTGAAGAATAATAGTGGTAACAAAGTGAACTATTATTTAATCTCAGTGAAAATTCTTGTTATTTGCCAGTAGATTTATGAATTATTACCTATACATAAGTATTGCAACTTAGATGAAAGCTGTTGCTAAATGCTGTACATTTAAAAAGTAAGGGACTTTCTTATAAATGATGGACAGATAACACTAATTAGCTGGATTAATAGATTATAATTTAGATTCAAAATACTGCCCAAAAACGATTACGCTTAAATTCATGCAATAGTAATTCATTATTACTGGTATACCCTCACAACCAAAACCAATAATTCTTGTAAATAACCCACGTGAATTCTACAAAGGGGTTAAAATTTATTTTAGTTTATGCCTATGTTGATTAGGAAAATGACTGCTAAAGACACAGAAATTCACCACCCAATTAAAAAGATAAAAGTAATTGCAGATAAACACACACATTTAACTTATCTGTTTAGCGAAAAAACTATTGCAAATATCCATGAAACGTATCTTTTGGCTTCTAGCAGCGATGTAAGAGTTCATTGTTCTACAGGTTATGATCATAAAGTACAACTATATCTGATCATATCATTACAGAAGATTTAATCAAAAGTCGAAAAAATACTTATAGGTGAATCGTGAATAAATAAGATTATTTGGTGAGATTATATGATGGCGTTGAATTAATTGTAAAAAGTTTTTACACATTTACTATTTGAGCATGATATAATCGACAGGAATTACTTTAGCATGTGCCCTCAAATAAGTGTATAGCTGTATATGACGAGCATTCTTATACTTGCAGCGTATTAGCAATCATCTTAAATATTGGTACAGTAAGTTAAATAGTGAAGAAGCAAACTTATTCCCTTTATAAGGGTCATCATGAAAAGCTTATATGCGTATTTTTTTTAAACAATAATTTGATAGAATTATTCTGATCATATATTATTTACTACATATATATAATAACACTTATATTTCTAATTGGTACTAGTGAGGCGGTGAAAAGAGATTGGTATGAGGGCTGGCCAAAAAGAATTATTGAGGTGAGTCCTATATCCGAAATTCATTAATAGAGATAACAACATATAGATATATATATATATATATATATATATGCAAATAAAGTGGGCGGGGTGCACTCTTGAAAGAAAAAAATATTGGATCCATAGCACCTTTACGAATATATATTGTATATAATTATAATTAGAGGTGGTATGTGGTGAGAAATAACTTATACTGAAGCCGATCTGTACATACATCAAATTATATAAACTGAAATAAATTTCCTGAGCTAACTTATATTAATTCTTTATAAGCTTAATATGTGATGAGATAGTACCCAAATAAATAATGTATATATATCTAATTTCTTATTTACTTATTTTGTCAATAATTAATGAGTTTACAGTTATTTATCAGTTGTCTATTTAACGCTCTGATAAGGCAAAATAAATTCTTTTAATTGACATTTATTAAAGAAATGATTTCGTTGACCAATAATATCGACCGAAATTTCTATTATTAAAACTAGTTTAACATTGGGATATCCTCATGACTTGAGTTGTGACAGGAAGGTGATTGAAAACACTTTATGATGATAACTTCAAGGATTTGAGGGTATATTTTAAAAAGTATATAAGAATATATAAATTATATATGATGGTTTAAGAATATTATTTTGTATATTTTGAATAGAGTCTAAATAATATTATATAATATAAATAACATAGAGAGTAAAATTATATTGCCTACTATATAAGGTTTATATAATTAATCATATTATTAAGATATTATATATTATATATATTATAATTATATATAATATATAATCTAACCCAAGAAAGGGCTTTTCAAACCCTAGTCAGTTATTATTCCTAACTATCATCTTTTTTGGCCCGAAAAACTCATTTAACCCTTATATATAGAAGCATATATTTAGAAAACTCAATTTATCTATTATATTTCGCAATTGTTTCCGATGCTAGTCCTCTGGTTTATAAATTAACTCTTACAAAGTTAATGAGTTTTTCGCTTATATTATCAGAGTAGAACTAAATTAAGCAAATCTTTTCATTCATTAGGTCACTTATTATAAAACTTCGCACCCAGTAAGGTTCTCCAGAAGGATCTTCACTTCTAGGCGCATATTAATATATCTATAACATCAGATTCACAAAGAGTAATACAATTGACAAAAGATAAAAGGACAAGGCTTGCTAGGCTCTGTCGCCCTATAATATATATACCATGCGTAAAAGAAAAAATCTATTCTTACTATTGATCCTGACAGTCACTAAAGAAACTTACCTTAAAAACCTTCTTTATAAATATATATTATAATATTAATATTATTATATATTAATATATATATATTAATATATAATATTATATTAATAATCATATATATTATATATATATATATATAATATATATATAATATATATATATAATTATATATTAATATATAATATAAATAATATATATATATATAATATATACATATATATATATATATTATTAATATATATATATATATATATATATAATTAATATATTATATTATATATACTATTATATATATTATATATATTATAATTTATATTAATATGAATTAAATACTATGGGTGCATAATAGATCTACTAAATAACCTAATCCTACAATCCGACTAAATAGTGATTTTATCAATCCTGAGCTATCACATAGCTCTTGTATATATAGTCAAAGAATCTACACATCCGGCATGACTATTCGGTAGTAGAAAGCCATAAGAGAAATTACTTAGGCTGGCTCGAAGCGCATACTATATCATATACAAAAACATTATATTATATATTACTATGTCTTAAAATAATATACACTAGCAATTAATATAATATTAATGATAAATTTCAACGTGGTTGGCCCGGTTGGAAATTAATTCATATGATTACTCTATGTGTCTGGATTAGCTCTCGAATAATATAATATTATATATTAAATAAATAATAATATATTAATTAAATATAAAATTATAATTAAATTATTAATATAATAATAATAATAATAATAATAATAATATATTAATAAATAATATATAATAATTAAATAATAATAATAATAATATTAATTAAATTTAATATAATTAAAATAATTCTATAATAATTTTATAGATACTACCTAGAGACTCCGACATTCACGACTCCGACTCCATCGTTTGCACAGAATTTATATCGACTCCTGAACTCCGACGCATACCGACTCCAGCAGCACCTGCCTTTATATTAATTAAATATTTATATTTTTACGAATACAATGTAAATAATATTTGTAATCTATTCATAATACTAAGTCCCATTTGGGCATTGATCAGCCGGTAATTTTATGACATCTTACTGTCAAAATCCATACTAAAAGTTATCACTACTACAAAATCTATTATTTATATTATTCATATAATATTTCTATAATTCTCATTATTTTCTATACTACTAACGTGAGGAAAGACTACATGATGATATTTAGCTATTAATTATATAAGAATTATCATCCATAAGCTAACACATAGCATAAATGGAAAAGTATATTAATCATTTGCATTAAATGAAGAGCATAGAAAGAAGAAATTTTATATTTATATTAATAAATAATATAATACTAAATATTATATATATATTATTATGTAAAAAAAAAAAATTGATATCACATAACGTCCCCAAAAGAGATCTTCCTCTATTATTATTATTGTAAAGGATATAATATATAATATATATATATATATATATATATAAATATATATATATAATAATAACTATATATATATATATAATTATATTATATTATATAATATACTATATATATTAATATATTATATAATATATATATATAATTATATATATTTATAATAAATTATATATATATATATTAAATATATAATATATAATATATAAATTATATTAGTATATATATTATATATTAATATTATTAATATATATATATATATATATATTAATGGTCTATTTCATCTATCTATAAGCATTTCCATGAGGTGGTGATAATTTAAATATTAAGATAATATTATATTTATTTATATATATTTAATATATAATATATATATATAATATATAATATATTATATATATATATATAATATATATAAATATTAATATAATATAAATATAAAAATATATAATATATATTATATTATATTAATATATATATATATATATATATATTTAATAATAAATTAAATATATATAATATAACTATATAATATATTATATATTATATAATATAATATATATATTCAAAGGAAGCATCTTCATGAATGTCACAAATATCATAAATTGAAAAATAGCGCATGCTACTACATTATATAATTTTTTAATTTTATAATAATTTTAAGTGGACGTTAAATGGTTTGTCGGGTGTTTGCCAAAGCATTTGACCTCTGTAATAATTTTTCTAACTAAGCAAAATTTTATACTGCAAACTGATTAATTTTAAGGAGATGAAGAAAGCGTCCAACACTGCTTATTCTTAAAGGGTATGAATGAAAATTTGTGTGCACGAAATTCTGAAAGTGAGCGTTGAGTCTGACAAATCTATCGCGTGTTAGAATAAAAGAGAGAGGAAGTAGAAACGTTGTTTTTATATTTTCTCTTAAATAGACTCTTCTCCTATATTGTAAAAATAATCACTCTGCATTTATAATAAAATATATGTACGTACGTATGTATATGTAGAAAATATATATATATATATATATATATATATATATATATATATATATATATATATATATATATATATATATATATATATATATATATATATATATATATATATATATATATCGTTAAGGTTATATATATATATATATATATATATATATATATATATATATATATATCTGAGAGTGTTGTCTGTAAGTGTGCACGTACAGAAGGAAGGAATAAAACCTCAAGGTCAAATCCTTCCCCGAAAGCATGTAACATACACTGAGAAAGGAGAAAGCACGCACACAGATTTACGTACAGAGAAGTACACTGTCCAACTGACTCAGTAAGTGCCATAAAATATCCGCCAGAGGGACTCATATTTATTCAGGTAAAATGAGGGCCTCCCTCAAAATACTTGCAATCTTCCCCATCTTTTTCTACCCCATGCTGTTCTTAAGAGTATAATTGAAAAAATCATTTCAAGTTTTAGCATATATATATATATATATATATATATATATATATATATATATATAAATATATATATATATATATATATATATATATATATATATATATATATATACATATAATATATTTTTACACATCTTCATTCGTGTATGCGCATGAATATACTTATGTGTATGTGCAGATATATAATATTGCAAATATAATAAACACTTTCAATCCATTTTAGTCAATTAGTCCTCTGTTTTATATATATATATATATATATATATATATATATATATATATATATATATATATATATATATATATATATATATATATATATATATATATATATATATATATATATATATATATATATATATATATATATATATATATATATATATATATATATATATATATATATATATATATATATATGGGGATATACATGGTGAGTCGCACATGCATGTACACGCACCCGCTCATACATAACTCCACTCACATGTATGCCGAAAGCTCACAGAAGGCTATGGATAATATACGAAATAGATTCGCACACCAAACAAAATCAATTTTCTTCGTTACGTTTTGTTTTGTTTTTAATAATATTCTTTGAGGGCGGGGCAGTTGCCTAGGGAAGGAAGTTTAAGATAAAGGGGAATACAATTGATTTTTTTTATAAAAGGTTCTTTAAAATAAAGAAAAATTTTTGCTTTGCACACACAGATTTAATTCTTGTTAAAATTTTAATTAACAACGATCACAAATTAAATCGAGTTTTTAGAGAGTTATGTTTTAACATTAATCAAGAGATACCTCAGAATAATTTTTATTAAGAAAATTTTCTAATGCAATTAATTTCATTTGACAGATAAGACAAACTAGCTTCCACTACGTCTTAATCTTGTTTGTTTTTATAATCTTTGAGGTTCTTAATTAATTTGTTTAAGGAATAGGAAATTTACTAGCCATGCTATATTTTCTATAAAGAGAATTAATTAGCTCTGCTATATTTCCTTAAACTAAAGATCAATTAACTCCATCATATTTTCAGCCATTTTTTCATCATTTTGTTGATTGCCGAATCCTCATTAATTTTTCAATCTGTAAGCCATTCCCTTCTCTCCTTTGATTTTCTTTTAGGAGCCCTTACAAACATAAGTATATATATATGTATATATATATATATATATATATATATATATATATATATATATATATATATATATATATATATATATATATATATATATATATATATATATATATATATATATATATATATATATATATATATATATATATATATATATATATATATATATATATAGGTAGGTCCACGTGATAAATTTTTAAACAATCTTAGTAGTGGATAAAAGAGGGAGAGTGAAGGAAGAAGGTGAGATGGCAGAAATAAGAGAAGAGAGCGGAATGAAAGAGAAAGAGGAGATGGTTGAAATAAAGAAAGGAAGTGAAATAGAAAATGAGAGTGAGGTGGTCGCATCTTGTTCAAGGGGCCAGACCCCCACAAACGTTTCACCACCTTTAAAACGCCCAAAAGGAGAGAATGAACTCCCAAATTCCGAGATGAAATTTAATGGTGTAGCCATTGCAAAGAAGCCCCTTTCAACTGAAGAACCCCCCGAAAACAAACAGAATATTTCTCCGATCGAAGTGATCGATAATGAATCCTATATTGAAGCCTTGGTAAAATTCATAGCATTCGAATGCCCTGAAGATACTCCCTTTTCCACATTTGTAAAGGAACTTAAAAGCTTGATGGACAATTATTTAAGAAAAGCCGAAGACGAGCAGCCGGTTTGCCTCTTTGAAAAATCTAAAGTGAATTATATGATTGTCACAAAAATTCTAGATCATATTTCCCAGATAGAGAATGGACCAAGGTTAAAGACCGAGATTCTCAGAATTTTTGACCCGGAGCTAAGTACGGGAATCTTGTTGGAGAAAGTATCCAGATTGGCTGATGAAATTTTACCAAAACCAGATCTGAATAAAGAAGATCAGGAGGATACGCACAAAGTCCCTGTGCTGATTGTAACCACTGAAAAACCGGAGGTGGAGATAGTGAATAAGGAATTGGAGACACCCCACCTTGCTCCGCTATGTGACCAGGCGAAGAAGGAAAAGGGAAATATCCAAGCTCCAATGCAAGCCACAGAGGAATTGAAGGATGAGATGGCGGCCCAGGCGATAGCAATCCTTCTCCCCGCCTCAGCACGCCAACAAAAAGATAATGCAAAAAGGGATGTCACTCTAATGCAAGCTGTCGCTGAACTGTTTTCACAGTCCAAAAGGACGGAGAAGCTAGTGCAGAGAGGAAAACACTACTACTGTGATATCACTCTTGTTTTTAAGAAAGAACAAGTAGGGCTACAAGCGATCGGGCTGTTGGACACTGCCTCTGCGTTAAGTTTGATCACTCGCCACACGCTAGAAGAACTAGAGGAGAAGGAGAAGACTGTAGCACTTTGCCGATCCTCCAGTATAAGACTCAAAGGGTTAAATAGTAAAAGTTTTGGACCATACAGAGAAATTGAGTTATATTTTAGGTTGTCTGACCAATTTCAGCGCACTCGCTTTCTCATCCATGAGACAAGTCAAACTAATTGGAATATTTTACTAGGTACAAATATATTAGCTAGCGAGTCCCTTAGTTTGAATCTGCACGCATTGCAATTGATTTGCTACGGTGGAAGTGTGGTAAGAATCCCATTGTACGTTCTGGGAGAGACGAGAAAAAATTGCCATGACCAAAAGCAAATAATGAAAACTTCTAGTCAGCCCCAAGTGAGCAAGAGCCCAATCATACTTCACGGAAACTTCGGACCAATCATATCCTCCTTAAAGAAGGAGTACAACACTTTGATCCCTCACGTTTTAAAAGAAATAGTCGTAAAGGATAATAGGATCGAGGAAGGGAATATAATAGAAGAAGAGTGATTGGCACCACACATCCTGTGGGGGGTACAAGTAAGACATAATATATATATAGCATATATATATATATATATATATATATATATATATATATATATATATATATATATATATATATAGTATATATATATATATATATATATATATATATATATATATATATATATATATATATATATATATATATATATATATATATATATATATATGGAAGCATGCAATGTTTAAATGTGTCTTCAAATTTTGTAAATAAGTCTGTTTTCCTTCCCCCATTAAAACTGTGTGATTTTCCGATTAAGATTCTTCCAGCCAAAATAATTGATTAAGTTTGTAAATTTTTTAAGTAAAACGAAGAAATATTTGTCCAGTTAAAAATGAGAAGAAATGAGCAGATTTTCTCTTCATTTCTTCGTGGTAATTAAGTAAGATAGGGCAAGAACCCCGAGTTAGAAGGTCTTCTTGCCAGTACATTTTGTAAAAAGTAATTAATAGCTATGTTAGAATAAGTTAAAATTTTAGAGTCTCCTCTTACCCCTTATTGTTTAAGAGTAGAGAATAGTTACGAATTTTTCCTACCAACATAGCCACATATTCATTTGAAATTTAAGGCCTCAAATTCAGTTAGTTTGAGAGAGAGAAAGCGCAATGAAATCTGCCAGTTCTCTCCAAGGCTCTTTTTTATCTATCTAGCTTAAATCCCCGGCATCACGCGAGGATGAATGGTGTAAAAGAGATAGGAACCTGGCCGTAAAAAGTAGTGCCACAGGAAGGTTTAGATTTTCTTATTTTGTATAAAAACACCTAAAGCTTAGAGCTGATTTCAAAAAATGAATTTTTGCTTATTTTGAGTCGACCGAATTAAGAATTCTTTTATCGACCATTTTCTTTTCCTTATATATTGTTGTTTTAATTAAGAGGAAAAGAAGGCTCAGTAAAAGATTCCGCCTCCTTGGTGTAAATACATGTTTAGATTTAAAAGACCGTTTCAAACGGCATACGCCGCTTTTCACTAAATTAAAAAGAGGAAAAAGTGACCGACATAAAAATTTCAATTTTGATGCACCTATATATATATATATATATATATATATATATATCAGTTATATATAGCGATAGATATATATATATATATATATATATATATATATATATATATATATATATATATATATATATATATATATATATATATATATATATATATATATATATATATATATATATATATATATGAATAAGTCAGCGCTCAGAGAACATATATAGGTTTGCATTTAGTTTTCTTAAAAAAGACTAAAATTGGTTCATCTTCTGTTTTGTTAAGTTTTGTCTATTGTTTTAGAGTCGAAAAAGAGATGTAATGATTTGTATAATCGTTTGAGAGTATACTTTCCTAAATGGAAAAGGCTGGGTAATAGTTTTAATAGTTCTGATTTTTTATTGAAGCATTCTAAAGGTCAAGGGTAGAGAAAGTGCAAGGCAGGACGGAGTTTCCCCCTTGTAGCTCCCCTGGAGAACCTGAAGGGAATCAGTAGCATTAAATAGTCGTATTTTCGCCAGTCATGATACAACAGTAAGTCCTAGATGTCGCATGTTTGGTTCAGGTAGTTTAAGGATCTAGTCTCAAGTTGTTAGAGCAGAGCCGACAACAAACCCAAAGGAGATAGGGGAGACAAAGCAATCCACGCCTAACCCCTGACGTAAGAGCAGGATACTCTATAATACTCATTATTGATATATATATATATATATATATATATATATATATATATATATATATATATATATATATATATATATATATATATATATATATATATATATATATATATATATATATATATATATATATATATATATATATATGTGATATTTTCCTATATATCTTGTTTTTCATTTAAGAAAGAACAGAAAGCAGTTGATATCTTCAAACTCCGAACCTCTGATTTGAAGTACTGAACAAACTTAATGAGCGACCGGACATCGCCCAAGGAGGATGTAATGAACAGACGAGTCAGTTGTTTCGTTGAGATTTAGAAGAGAGAGAGAGAGAGAGAGAGAGAGAGAGAGAGAGAGAGAGAGAGAGAGAGAGAGAGAGAGAGAGAGAGAGAGAGAGAGAGAGAGAGAGAGAGAGAGAGAGAGAGAGAGAGACAGCAGAATCCACTTTGATTCAGAAGGATTGCAAGAGATGTACCAAGTTTGTCTTTGTCATTTATAATAACGTTTTTTGGTTTCGTTTTTTACATATAATAATGTTGTTTTTTTTTTAATCTCATTTTTTACGTATAATAATGTCATTTCGCGTACAATGATGTTGTTTTTGTAGTTGTTTGAAATCAGTCGGCTGACATATTCTTTTTAATTTGTGATAGGTTTTAGCGGATAAGATAATTCTAGTATTTAGCAACGTTAGTTCTTTGTTTTTGTTTTAAAATTGAGTCGATTTGCCTTCTTCTATTCGATTTTTAGAGCTAAAAATCCATCGAGTAAAGTAAAGAAAGTCAAAATTTTAGGTTTGAAAGGACATTAATTGTCAAATAAGCGGATCAAGAGACACGTCAAAAGCCCATTCATTTATCAAATTGAAGTTTATAGACATTCCGTCCTTGCCAAACATGGTTTGTGAGAAGAAGAGGAAAATAAGACTTTAGAGAGAGAGAGCCCTTCCCTTCAAAAGAAAGGATCAAGACAGGAAGAGAGTCTGCTTCAATCCCTAATGTAGCCATCAGGGCGTGGAAATGAGAAAGATATTTTCAGGGTACGATGTAAGAACGAGGTTGAACCCGTAGGACAGCCCTCGGTGTCTTGAGAGAAAAAGTTTCTCTGACAAGTCTTGAAAAGTTGTCTTCATCATGATCCCCCGCTTTTAGTTGACATTTCCATCGCTTCAGATAGCAGCTTTGACTTTGATTTGTATATTTGCCATAAAGAGACCGGAACATTCTCTGAAAGGTAAAGAAGTAAGAAATCAGACAAGTCATGTTTTTGTAAGAATATCGGAGAAAGAAGAAGACAATCCTCCACTTTTGAGTTTAAGTTGCATGCTAGTTTTAATCACTATAACACCTCCTTGATGAAGAAAAGGAGAGATACAGATTCTAAATAAGAGAGAATGACTGTCTTCTCGAAAAGTCTTTAAGAATAATGAGTTCCGAACTCATCTTAAAGCAAGAGTAAAAAACTGTTTCCACGAAAAGAGGTCCCATAATAGCTTGGACAGCTCCTCTAAAGCGATCTAGTCAAATTCTCCCATGAGATGGTAGGATCCAAAAGCTGAATGAAAGGGAGCCAGGCTCCTAAGACAGCTAATCATGGTGTTTAGTTTCAAGAAGTTAAGATCGAAATTGGAAAAAAGAGAAGTATTGTATAGCAAGGATCCCCAAAGAGAAGCAAATAGAATCTGAAGAGCACCCTATTGAGGTAGAATAAAGAAGTAATCGACTGACTGATCGGCTCTTTTACCATGTTTTTTGAGGAAAAAGCAGATCGGGAAAGGTTGAAGAAAGGTATTCAAAACTTAAAATTGCTACTCATATATATATATATATATATATATATATATATATATATATATATATATATATATATATATATATATATATATATATTATATATATATATATATATATAAATATATAAAAAAAAAAAAATATATATATATATATATATATATATATATATATATATATATATATATATATATATATATATATATATATATATATATATATATATATATAGTTACATATCCCACTTTAATGAATGCTGTTTTTTTTTTTTTTTCTTTAGAATGCTCAAACACATTAGTCTTGTTTGACCATATCTCTTGATTGTATAAAGATTCTCTTCGAGAATTTTTTTTTGGATATATGTTTTTTTTTGCTGTGCTTAAGCACCATTTTGTATATATTGCAGCAATTGGTTTTATTACATTTTGTTCTTATCCTGGATTAATAATTGTCTGCATATATGGTTGATAAGTTGATTAATTTTTATGTTTAAGAAAGACATTGCCAAACGTTTCTTATCTAGTATATTCATCCTATTGGCCTTTGACAATCAGGGACCTGAATAACATAGGGTTTTGACTGCGCGGAATATAGAGCACCTTTGATGAAAATGTGGGGTATCTGCTAACCAAAGACGTTGTTCTGAACCGGTAGCAAAACGCCACAGCCAGATTAAGATGCAGTATGATGAAAGAGAACGCATAACATTGTCTTATTAGGTTAAAAAACATAGACAGGATTAAGAAAGATAAATGCTTTTTAGTTTTGTTTTGTTCTATTTTTGCTCTTTATTTTGGCTTTTTGACTAATAATTTACATCAGAGTTGCCTGACTGAGAGAGTTTTTCCTAGTCAATAAAATTACGATAAGAAGCTTCGGCCAACGTTTCTATAATTCTTGTTGGGGAATGGCCTGAGTAACCGTTCGCAACTGGTTCTGGTTTGACTGACAGGACTGCGGCCTGAGCCGGCAAAAAGGTATTTTTAATTACGCTTGAATCAATCTTGATTTCTCCATCGAATCCCTGGTAACTTTCAGTTGATTCAAGAGTAATGGCCAAGAAAACGCCCTTCAGAATGAAGAAACATAGTCAAGCAAAATAATTAAGTAAGGATAAAATTTATTGGTCTAGCTTATAGTTGTTTTTATATTTTTGCTTTGCTTTATAAATCTAGTTTATTCTAGTTTTGTTCTATTATTTTTTGCTTTGTTTTATGAGCTATTTAGCCTGGATTACGGTTTAATAATGTACTTTAGATTAGCTATCGGCCAAAAATGAGTAACGAAGCTAGTCCACAGTTGTATTTTATGAAACATCGAAACGTTTCTTTCAGTTGGATCAGAGCGTTGCTAAGCAAGCGTCCCAAGTGAAAGAGGGATGCCTCTAGTATGTAAGCTTTTGTCCGACGTAGTGAGTGACTGTGCCCCGAAGAGATGTATTGGGCTTCAATTTGAGCTTCTCTCCCAACACATAGCAAATTGTACATTGACAGTCCTCAAATAGAGATAATCTTGCCTAATTATCTTTGATGATTGTTTAGCTTGGATTGTATTGTTTCGCATGGACATTGGGTTGGTTAGACGAAAGGTGTCTCCTGGAAGACATTTCACCATAAAAAGAAGTACAGGTTGAAGGCTCCCAAGATAGAAGAAAAGTTACATGGGGAAACACTCCGAAAAAATATGAAAGAAGCGCGTAGTTGCTAATAACGCATACAAGTACATTCTTATGTAAATAATATAGAACCTAAGACAATATTTTTTCTTTGATTTATCGATCATAAGCAGTTAGAAATTTTCTTTTTTACTTCGTCGTTTGTTTTTTTATTATTTTTATTCAAAGGTTCTCATAGAGAAAACACTCTCGCGAAGGGGGGAACCCCGATTTTTTAAGGAAATCTTTACAAAAAACAAAAAACTTTTTGTACACTATGGTGGGAGCTGTTGATAAAGAAAGCCCATCTGTAAGCTGGTACACAATTACAAGCATCTGTATCAACAAAGATCTTGATGTAGTCAGAATGTTAATCGTGGCTGTACCATTAACCTATCTTTAGGGTGTCAAAAACTTTTTGTTTTGGAAAATGAAAAAATAATAAAAAGCAATAACAACAACTTGGTAAAGGGAATAACAACTAACTTTTGTACTTTAATTTTTCCTAGATTGAGTTGAAAACTAATATTTGCTTTAAGTGCATGACATAACCAAAAAATATTTTTACAAACTAATATTTTTCTTTGCATAGTTAGAATTACGACTAACATTTTATTTGCGCATAGGACGTCTTCTAAGATAGAAGCATATATTTTAAGATTTATATTTTAAATTTTTAAGATAAATTTTACAACACTAACAATTTGTTTTAGCTTCATTGCATATATTAAATTAGATAACTTAGTTATTACGATAATAGTAGACTCTAGTTTTTAATTTTGATTCTAATCCAAGTTATGTAAATAACTTAGTCATTAAGATATGGTAGTCATTAACACTTCCATTAAATTTCTTTTTAGAACTAACATGTTTTTATTTTAAAGTTAGAATTGCATCTTACATTTAAAATTGCGACTAACATTTTTGAAGATTTTTTCTAAATACTAACAGTTTTACTACTAACGCCTTTTACTTTTAGAATCATTTTTTAAATACTAACAATGTTATTTTGCTTTGTATATAACAGACACAGCTAGTAACCTTATGCAACTATAAATAAATAATTTTTAAATAAAACTGTAAGAAACATTGCCAATAATCTTAAGAATGAAACTTAGTGCTTAACATGTCATAATTAATTTTAAAGAATTTTTAATACCGCTTATACAGTGCCTAAAAATTTAAAGTAACGTTAGTTTCTAAAACTGGTTTACGATTAATTGCCAAGCCATGGTAATACAGCTTTAGTAATTTGTAAGAACTAACCTTTTTTATTATTAAAACTATAACTAAGTTTAAACTAACCAATATTTTAGTTAATTAGATTAATGACCAAAGCGTCGGCCAGTAGTTTTTAACTTAGAAAACTAACCAACTCCTCCTCCACCTCCTCATCACGTTCATCAAACGCCGCATCCTGTCGCACCTCCACCAATTAATTCCCATATTCCATTATCAAGATCCTCCTCCAGGGAATTACTCATGCACGAATCCGTCGTTAGTCAGAGGTCGGCATTTAATGGTGAGTAATTCCTAATTTTTTTGACAATCACCTATTGTATTTTTTATAAAAATGTTGATTAAAAATGTACTTTTTATTTTATATTTTAATCACCTATTGGTATTTTTATATAAAAGATATTAAGAAAATATTTTTTTATTTTATATTCGATTTATCACACGTTTCAGTTTTATTAGATCCTTGTTTATCCACTTAGTTTAAGGTTTTAAAATGAGGTAGAGGAAAAGGTTAAAGTAATGTTTTAAAATGAGGTAGATGAAACGGTTAAAGTAATTTTTTAAAATGAGGTAGAGGAAAAGGTTCTTTATTAAGTTTTAACTTATACCTTATAAGGTAATCAAGTTCTACCAATTTTTTATTACTTTGTAAAGTTTTTTAGTTCATGTTATCAAGGGTGAATAAAAAGGCAAACGTATTATTTTACACCTTTTTCAACATATATGATGGTTATTTTAATCTTAAACTTTGAAATGCGGTAAATGAAAGATTTAGAGCTTTGTGCCTCTGGAATAAAAGTGGTACTATTTACGAATGTGAAGTCAATTGTAAATTGCATCCTCGGAAGAAAGGTGACGCAAGTCTAAAATACTTTAAACGTATGTATGCGCTAGTTTAGTACAAAAATAAATTTTTGAGGATTTTGATGGTGTTGAATACTTCAAGCGGAGTGAATGGAGAGGGGCTTCTTGGTTATTCTTTAAATTTTTAAGCAGTTTAATTGTTATCTATTGGTGGGTAAGTTTATGGATATTTTTTGGAGTAATGTGACATAATAAGATTTGCAATGATTTTGTGGATTATGAATTTTATTATTTGGCTCACATATGGCTTTGTGGAATTTTTTTTTTAGTGTTTACTATATTTTTGTTGAAATATTTTTGTCAGTTTTTATTTTGTTAAGAGTTTATCAAATTGTTGATTCTTTCTTTCTTTCTTTCTTTATCCACCTTTTTTTCCCAAGATTGGGAGTAAGGAGCGCTACAAGCATCGGAAAAGAAAGGCAGTAGGAGAGTATGACAAAATGTCGAAAGACAGCCCAGAACTTACCGCCCACCTCATGTACCTTAACTTTAGTTGAAAACTCGGTCACAGACAGAAAATCCAAACCCTAGAGCTTCATGGGACCGCGACGGACCTGTACCATTAATTAGTGAAAACTCGTCACAGACAGAAAATCCACCCTAGAGCTTCATGGGACCGCGACGGACTCACTATGGTAAATCGTTCAACTGTAAGGGTTCATCCCTTGGCCCATGTTGGCCAACAACCATGCCCCCATACCAAACCCCGCCATTCTCTTCCTATCATCGCACTTTTTTCTCGCTCTTGCCAAACTCATATTTCTCTTCCTTCAGACATCCGTTCACCGAACTCAATCCACCTTTTCTTTCGTCGTCTCCCAGCCGGTCGTTCCCAAAAACACACTCTCCACGTATACATCCGGCATAACCAAGCCGACACACTGCATCCCTTTCCACATACCAAACCATCTCAACATCTTTCATTTTTCTCTCATTTACCCCTTTCTTCCACACAACTCTCTAATTCGTTCATCACTCATTTTATTAATTCTTTCTTCACACCTAGCATGCCCTAAGATTGTCCATCTGAGAACACATTGAAACTTTAGATCAATATGACTTCTATAATCCAGACCATTGTTTCCAACTTACCATACAATAGACACAGGTAAACACAACATCACCCTCATGTAAGAGGCGTATAGCGCCACTACAAGAACTTAGTCTTTAACTTCGACCAAACGATTAATTGCCCAGCAACTTCCTGCGCATTCACAACTTTCCTACTACAATCTGCCTCATCCGTTGTTCCCTTTTCATCCAAAACATAACGCCTATATTTAAGACTCCAAGACACTTGCTCCAGCTGCTTCACCATCTAACATAACTTCACACTGATTACCATTTCAACTCACAACCAAACCTTACTCTTATCTACGTTTACTTCCAACCCCTCCTTTTACATACCCGGCCAAATCTCTCTACCACAATCTCTCAAACTCTCTTCAGATTCGCCACACAGAACAACATTCAATCGACCCATAATATACGGTAGGGCACCATCCCACTCGCGTACTCCATTTCTCCATCTTACTAACACATTTCCTCCAATTCCAAACCTCGAATCGTTCAGAACCCCAGTCCATAGCAAATTGAATAAACCCAAGGAGGACATTAACACAGACCCTGTTCACTCCGCTATTAATCCTAAACCAATCACCATTGACACCATTTATTCTTACACATGCTTCACTATCGTCATACATACTTTTGATACATATTGTTGATTCTATTGTTGAAATCTACGATTTGGTTTATGGGTGATTCCACGTCAAGTGGACCAGTTTTGGAAATTGTCCCGCCCTATCTCCAAATTTGATGAAATTGTACAGTGATGTTCTTTAAGCCTTTGGATGAAACTGTGTAAAATTTGAGGTCCATATCTGTTTTTTGTTACTATTTTATAACACCTTAAAGCAAAGGTAGTCATTTTCACTTTTTGTCAACTTTGACAACTTGTACCTCATTTATGTGCAAGCTGAAAATTATTTCAGTGAACAACTTTTTTCCAAGTGGATCAGGTATACTTGTAACTAAAAGCTTCTATCTATCTCCTATTATGAGCTATAAGAGCACAAACCTCGTGAAAAACTGAGTTTGCAGTGACAAAAGTCAAGCTTTGAGTCGATATTATTTTTCAGTGTTGCATCAGAATGACATCAACTTGGTGGTATATGGAAAACAGTGAATTATGTTACAGAAATTGGAAATATGCTTGGAGGATGCTTAATTCAATAATTATCCCTCTTCCAATTATTAGATTTTTTTTTTTTTTTTTTTTTTTTTTTTTTTTTTTTTTTTTTTTTTTTTTGGTAGGTTTTTCAAATTGTCAAACTGGTCCATCTTATTTTTTGTTTTGTTTTTAAAGAAAAAAAAAGAGTGCAAATGCTAATAATTTATTTTGGAGAATTAAGTCTTTACCCAAAAAAATCAAATTTAACATAAGGCCTTTGGGAAACATCAAATGATTGTAGTTATTAATCAGAGGTCTATACATTTGACTAATCTTGAGTATGAACCCATTAATTTTAATACCAAATCAATACTTTATAGCAGCAGTGTATTTGGGAAAATATAAATTCAATAATGTCTTATATATATAGTATAGGTATTATATATATATATATATATAATATTTATAAATATATATATATATAGGATATATATATAATATATATATATTATATATATTATATATACGAGGCTATGTGCCGGTATTCATCTGGAGAAATCCTATATCGAACAAATCTCAACAGAAACTACATCAGTAACCATTATTTATCAAATTATTTCATAGAATCTGTAAAATTCAAGCTAAGTACATAGCGTACTTAAAATATAATTGTTTAAACACAGTGTTTAGGCTTATGAAGATCTAATGGCTTTTAAGTGTGCTTTTAATTTATGTTCAATTATTCCATAACGATATTTTGATACAAAGTATGTCTGCAGTTCGAGGTTATTATTGGTGTTGATGTAATACTGAAAGGAATGCTGTTGTGGAATCCAGCAAGTATCTTTCACTGCTGGCCAATGATAGAAAAACGCTGTGCCATGAGGATGCTTAAAAGTGATAAGTGGATCCTTCATGCTCAATTGAAATTTACAACGTGCTCCACCACCAACATTCTCGCCATACTTGTAAGCAACATACTGGCCACACTGCAAACTATTAGGTGGTTCAAATTCAGAAGCAGCTTCACTATTATCATCAAAAACATTAGCCACAAAACTATGGGCATCATATTAGACTCTGTATACTCTTATCTTGCCTTTGTCACATTGTTTAAAATGATGGTTTTCTCTTGTGCCGTCAATTGTATGGCCTCTGGTAAACCAATTTTCTTGATGAGGTCTCATATTCTCAATGTGTGCCTTTGTAATATCAAAAAACTTGGTTCCCGTAACATTATCATTACAGAAGTCAAACATATCCTTTGGTGTTAATATCTGGTTGTCTAAAGGTCTCTGAAGGCTAGCATAGGCTGCTAATCTCTTTGCTGTACCTCCAATTCCATCACAAGGTGATTTACCATGGTTTGTACCAAAGAAATTCTACTTCGCTGTAATTCCATAGTCTTCATGGAAGCATAAATTTATAAAACTTAAAATTTTTGTATTGGGAACTAGAGCCATCACTAAAATAATGTGTGTGATTCCTGTAACTTCAATATTTATATATTGGATCAACTCGCTTATGAAGGCATGGACAGCAATAGTTTCGTGACGTAGAGAATCATTGACCATACTAACACTGAGGCTTTGGTGCTGGTCTCTACGAAAATAGAAAACAAATGGATGAAGTGCGGCCTGGCTGTTATCCCAATGAAAACCTTGCACTGCATCAATGACAATGAAAGAATAATTTTCTGCAGAATCCATGAGGACTTACTTCATTATCCGTCAATGTTTCTTTTAAATACTTAAGGTATGAACTTTGATGTTTTGAAATAAAGTGTGGCTAGTTAGGGCAATTAATTTTGACTGAAGATCTTCTATGAAGTCTTCAACAGTGGCTTGGCGTGTTTGTAATGTTTCTCTATCAGTTTGAACCCACTGCTTGTATTCTTATGATTCTTCTGGATCATAATTTTCAAACATCTGTAGCAAGTAAGCATGTAGTCCACTTTTTCCGGGGCACTGTTCACAACGTTGCAGCATACAATCCTTTAGTTTCAAATTGCAAACAGCTTTTCCTAATAATTGCTTGTAGTCACTTATGTTAGATGATGCAGCAGCTGGTATAAGCTTAACATTTTAAAGAACTGTAAATGCACATACGGAGTGTACATACCAGCGGCACCAACATTAACACACCATTATGGCTTTATTTCTCAAAATTTTGAAAACCCTATCTCTTTCCCATGTTTATTGCGCTATTCTGTAAAAATTTCTATCAAATTGGAAAGTATTAGTCTCTTCTGTTTGTGAATCTTTTCACCATTAATCCTGAAAGAAACATAATCTTTTTTGCCAGGATAAATTCTAGTAAATTCATCATCAAAAAATGCTAGTACTTTCATTCTTACTTCAATGATTTAGTTTCTTTCCTTTTCTTTTTGGTGTTGTTGCCAAAATGCCTTTTTCCATTTTCAACTTTCTGGCTTTTTTTTACAAAATTCTTGTTAGATACTTCAAATTCCTTAGCTGTTTTTTCAATGCTCTAGCTGCTTGGTGCAAGTGTGAGAATTTGAACTTTGTTTTCATGACTTGATATCTTTAACTTTGCTTTGCTAATCTATAGTATTACGAAACCGAATCAAATATGATTATAAGTGATAACAACTTTGCCAGTATCTCAGATTGTGTTCCTTGCACTTCTCTCATTTTATTATATGGATTCATTTAGGCTTTGTACATCTTTTATATATATATATATATATATAGATATTATATATATATATAATATATATTTTATACTATATATTTATATATATATAATATATAGTATATATATTATTATTATTATTATATATATATATAATATAATATAATATCACGTACTGTATCTGCTATACCAGTACACCCTCCCACACTTTATCGCTAGGTGTGGTTCGACCTTCGTGACACTTCCCGAGTTCGGATCTTATGTAGATGATATGCCCAATGTTTTGGACTCGTACAAAAGTGTACTTAAAAGTTATATTAAAAAAAATATTTAAAAAAAAAAAAAAAAGGGAAGACTTCTGAAGTTTCAAAAACTCAAATCGAATAGCTATACCTTTAATGAAATATTTACCAACAAAAAATAAACAATATCAGTTTAATATCTGAAAAAATTTTTAAAAGTTGTACTGTTACTGCTAACTTACACTTTATCTTAACCTACAATACATTTTTTACCTCCGCCTAAAAATAAAAATTGCTGAAACTGACAAAAAAATGTTAAAGTTGCTAGATATAACACTTTTGTACGAGTCTAAAACACCCCGATTCTTTTAAAGTCTTCCTATTAACGTCCTGAGGATAAAAGAATAATTGCGTTCCTGTGAAGGAGGATCGTGTTTTTTTTCTACCACAGAAAAAGTCCCAAGTTTTCCAACACATATTTATCTGAAGATATAATCACAGCAAAATTCATGTGAACATCTTCAAGTCCCTGTATTATATGACATGTCTCTACGAAGATAGATCACGAAAAGGGGTAATAGTCCGTTGGGGTAATCCCATCATCAGATATCGATTATTTTTTCCGATAATCGTAAGTTTTCGCAGTATCGTTACCATATATATATATATATAATATATATAATATAATTGATATATAAATATATTATATATATATATATATATATATATATATATATATATTATATATATTATAATATATATTAATATATATATATTATTATATATATATTATTATTATTATATATATATTATATATGATAAGAGCCTCGGGCGCAGGAGTTGGAAGTCACCGCCTCTCATACGAGGGGACGCTGGTTCAATCCTCCCCGTAGCAGTTGGAGTTTTATCTACCTGGGGGCAGGAATTAAAACTTGACTGCGAACACGTTGGGGGCGCTGGTTTGGGATAGCCGGCCTTTAAAGTCGATCTTGCCTGTGGTCCCCCGTGTTACCCCGTGCATAGGGGATAAAGCACGTTAAAGTGTTTTATATTTAGTTATATATATATATATATAATATAAATATGATATATATATTATATATAGTATACTTATCATATACTATAATCAATATATATATATATATATATAATATTATATATATAATATCAACTGTTCACACACTCTGGAAAGTCAGGGAAAAAAAAATTGGTCAGGGAAGTAGGGAAACGTTTTTAGAAATAATCTTTTTAGGAAGGAAATTCAAAAGAAGTCAGGGAAATTTTTAAAATTTCCAACATTGATGAAGAACATGATCCAAGGGACCAAGTTTAATATTTATTTTTCCTTACTGTATAATTGTGGAATGAGAGATGTATTTGTAAGTGATGAAAAAGGAATGGCGAGGATAAATTCCATAAATCTACTTTCTATCCTGCTTTCTTTCTATTTTTAGTTCCACCTATTACTACTCATTCTTCCTTTACGGTTTGTAGAAGTTGTTTTGTTCCAAGTTCATCTTCGATTGAAAGGTGATTGACTATATGGATATGTTTAGAGACTCGTGATACTTATGACTTAATCTGTTTATACTTTTTTCTTCTTTAGGAATTTATACTTTTTAGGTGTTTTTTTTTTGAGGTTTCGCGAAGTGATTTTTATTTTTTTGCAGTTGAAGGTATTTATTAATTTATTTATTAAAATGACTTTTCAAGCAAACAAAAGCTAACTTTTAACGCCAATGTTGGACGTTCAACTGACCTTGGTGTTCATGTTTCTGTTCACCAGATTTACAATGTCTTTCGTACTATATATATGGAACAATTTCTTAAGTCCAAGTAAAATCGGCTACAAACCAACAACTTAAGGCTTTTTGCGTTAGCATTATACATGACAAACTGAAGCCAGACTGGCAAATCAAAATGACAGAAAAGATATTGAAAGATATCCTCTGAAGTCAAGCCTGTCCATTGGCTCTCATCATTGGATCCTTGGTTTAGTTTTTCATCAGCCAGAACAAGGGAAACAAAGATTTGATTTATTGCTAGAGGCACTTGTACACCAATAACCGAATCACAGAATTCTGTTGCTGAGAAAAGAAAAGCACATATACTCTACCTTATTGCAGTGAAAGGCTAATTCACCTTGAATTAAAAATTCAAAATATTTCTTGGATGGTGATTGTCCTTCAAAGAGACTTGATGAGCTTTTTTCTTCTTCTATAGCCAACGCTGGAATCCAATGTTATGCGGGAATTGTAGGCAAATTATTATTAGGACTGATATTTTTCATGGAAAATGCAGACAGTGGAGGAGGGTTATTCTTTAAATTAAGCAATTTTAGTGGAGAATCTGAAAGAACATAGTCTGATTTCTCAAAGAACAGGTCAAAAATGCTATAAGATCTCATGAAAGATATTCATAAAGTACTATCACTCAAAAAATGTTGAAAATGTACGAGCTATCCTAGGAGATATGAGAAACATCTCAAAGAGGTCAATTCTCACAGATGCAAGCGTAGTCTTTGAATAAATTAAGTTTGTTAAATAATGAAGTTCATAAATAAAGGAATTATATTACCTTTCTTAACTCTTCCACTTCGGTCCGTCTTTCAGAGAAGAAAAGTATCTAAATCGTGTCCACACGAGAGCCAACCCTATGTCACCTAGGCCTTATTATGTAAGCTTTTTAAATTTATTTTCTTTTTGTATAAAAAAACTGTTTTTCTTTGGAAAAAATAAAAAAAGGAAGTGGTTGACTTTCTATGCCTTAACCCGAGTGAATTACGAAGAAAAAAAGTATTTTTTTTAATTCATTGAATATTTCCAACGAATTTTAAAGTAAATTTTCATAATTTAATGTATGACTGAGTAAATAGGCTGCAATAATATTTAATAATATTTTATACACCAAAATAACGAACACGCTGGTCAGGGGAAAATTTTGCAGATTTGGTCAGGGAAAGTCAGGAAAGGTCAGGAAATCAAATTCAAAATTTTAGTGTGACCTGTATATATACTTACCTGGGCAGATTAAACTTGACTGCTAAACGTGTGGCGCTGGTATTGGGATAGCCGGCCCTTAAAGTTCGATTTCCTGTGTCCCCGTGTTACCCCTGCATAGGGGATAAAGCACGGTAAAAGTGAGAAGGTTATATATATATAATAGTAATATATATAATATATATATTATTAATAATAGTATAATATAATATATTATGTAAATTTTGACATTATTATTTATTATATACAGATTCATCTTTAAATAAATGTTTATCGTATAGTTTGTTTGATTATGGGTGGAGTTGGCTTCTCCTAAATTAGATTAAATATTTTTAAAAATTTAAATGAGTTGATTTTAATTACGTACTATTTTTCCCTTTAACATGTTTCTTTAAAATAAAATTCAAAAAATTTGAATTGTGCTACATTTGCATAATTTTAAAAGAAAATTTTTTTTTTAATACAAAATGCATATATTTTCAATTTTTTTTCTTTACTAATCAAATAGCATAGGGTAAATGCACAGGCGCTGGCTCGTACATGCATGCAGGAACGCTCGCTTCAATGACCAGAGCCTGTACTGATACGGTTTTCTTTAGGGCAAATATACTAATTATTTTATATTATATTTAATTAATTTTATTTTGATATTATAAAATAATTTTATTTATTATATAATATATATCTATATATATATATATATATATATATATATAATATATATATACTATATAAATATACATATATTAGATGGGACGATTAATCGGTCATTCGTCATCGTCGATCGGCAAAATCGGCAATTTTTTTATACATCTCATTCGTCATCGTCCTCGGCAAATTTCGCCGATTATATTTGCCTCATTAATTGAACAATATTAAAGAATTTTGAATATTTAAAACTCAATATAATAATAATATAATAATAATATAAAATAATTAATTAATAATAATAATAATATAAAATTAATTAATAAAGCATTATATATATAAATGTGTTTAAAACTTTTAAATATACATTTATAAAGATAAATGTATATATATAGATATAATATTATATACTTTATATTTATATACTATATATATATATTATATATTATCATATATATTATATATATAGAAAATTTCCATTTTGCCTCGATGTATGCTATGACAATCTTTACCTATGGTCGCCCTTCTGTTATGGCCGTTTAATATCCCCACTCATCCTCCAGACACGAATCACTTTCCTACTTTAGTACATCCACACACTTTCTTTGCACTACTAACAGACATCCCAATCCCTTATATCCATACGTGTAGATAGAAAAAAATTGCCCCACCTCGTATGTATCCTGCGTGTTCGTAGCAAGGAGACTAAGACAGTGTTTTAGGTTGGCTGCCTACTACCATTTATCTTTTGCCAGAATGCTAATGCATGCTCCGGAGAAGTCGTCAGATCGCCAGTACCCCCTTCTATCCTCGGCGAAGAATGTCATGAATCATATCTGTATATGAAATGTCCAGAGGATAAATGTTGAGGAGATGAGGGAAGAGTTGATGGATGTATTTAGATGTATTTGAAGGGCAATTGGCATTTGCTCGCTGTGCTGAAACAAAGGATGAAAGGAAAGGGTGAAAAGAGTGGTGTGGTGTGACAAGTGTTCTGTGTGCTGTGAAGGAACGAGTGGGGATAGATGTATTTGCAATTCTGCATGAGTGAGTTGTTGGCTAGGAGAAGCTATGGTAGCTTTTATGTGTGTGATTCTTAGAAGCTACAAGTAAAATTTAAGTTGAAAAGGTCAAATCTTGTGGGTTGCGTAACATATAGTCCATCTGAGAGGTAATGTTGAAAAGAGTAAGATTTTCTGGGATAATTCTAGATGAATGTTTTGGAATGGAAGGGAATAGGAGATTCAGTTCATTGGCCATATCTGCCCATTCAAGGATTATTTTCTTTACAGTTGTCGACCACCACTCACGGCGAGCCTACTTCAGGAGGGTGTATTACTCTCAAAAGTTCACCCTCCTGCGCAAATCACGCATATGAGACAGGCGCCAGGCTTAAGTGAGGGATTAAATGCAGTAGGAAATACAGAAGATGGAAGAGAATTCCACAAACAGAGGTCGGTGGAAAGAAGAAGCACACGCAAACTGGCCTTAGTTTACCATGTCAACACAATACTCGTGCGCAGGATACAGCACCTATTGTGCTACGAGGCTCGTAAAGGTCGGTGTATTCGAGTATTAAGTCCCTCGAGACTTGCCGCTGCGTACTATGGATAGAGATAAACTGCGACAAACAGCGCCTCGCAAATATCGGGTCAGTAACTGGAAAGTACCAGACCGTTTATAAGTCTTTTTGCCGTTGACTCACCCCTGTCCAAAAGCGGGTGAAACCAAAGACATTAGAGCAGTACTCCAACATGCGCGTGGATGAACCTTGTATAGCGGCAGCAACTGAGAAAGGAGGAGTCTCACAGTCTAAACAAAACTTTCAGTTCTTTGAGGGCAGCCTAGACCGCGTGATGAGGTTTCCAAGACATTTTTTTGTTCTGTTAAGGCCAAGATGTTTTTATTGTTAACAGGAGAGACGACAGAACCGTCGAAGAGACAGGAAAGTTAGAGTATTTTGGAGAAGAGTTGTAAAAGTTGGGTTTTTAAAGAATTAATTCACAAGCTATTTCTATCTCAGCGAGATAAATCGGAAGATTAAGAGAGAGCAATTCAAATAAACGTGGGAGTAAAATAAATTGAGTTAAAATGACGGTCGAGTCACGAATACGAGTGGATAGAGCTTAGACGGTACAGGCGGAAGATCATTTAATGAAAGTGGAGATAAGACAAACCTGGGAAACCATATTGACAGACAAAAGAGTAGGTGAGGAACACCAAGACTATTCACATATTGGAACGAATTTAAGCATAGCTAGAAACGAAGCAAAGTGGGGTAAGAAACCCAAAAGAAGGGAGCTTGGAGAAGCAGTGACGCGTGCCATACCGGTCAAATGCTACTTGAAATATGATCCAGCGCCACCCCCAAGATTCCCGTAGTTCTAAGACGCGCAAAAAAACCAAACGGATTTAATAGGATGTTAATATCGCCAGTAGACTCGTTCAACGGAGACAATTACTGGCGATCGGCTAGTGAGTTTCCAGTGATCTAAGAAGCGATTTGACAAGTTTCTAAAATCGTAGTCAAAATTCTGGTGAGTGCCATGGCCGAAGTTACAGAGGATCAGAGCGGCTTCCTTTTTTCGGAATAGGTTAACATGGGAAGCTTCACACTGAGGAGTAAAGTGATGAGTATTGAGACATCAGAAATTAATAGTTGAGCGAGGCCGAAGAGATAGCCCTTTCAGTTGGAGAATTGCAACACAATGATCAGATCGGATAAGAGAGGGAAGGCCAGATTTACAGAAGTTGACTAGAGATAAACGATCTTGCTCAGTAGGAAAACAAGACAGGTTAGCCCGTACTTCTTTGTGAAAGCCGCTTTCCTCGTCGAAGAGTATCCCTGCATTCGAATTTCTAGCTGAATGAAAAATTAGCTGAGAGTCGTAGGAGCGAAGAATTTTCCACACATCGATAGCACTGTCTCAGCCGAAATGGCCAGAAGATAAGCACCGATCTCTCTTTTT